>PISX010003005.1:0-146761 GCA_004024625.1 Mellivora capensis | reverse complement strand
ATCAGAGAAAGACAACTATCATATGATATCCCTGATATGAGGAAGTGGAAATGCAACATGGGGGATTAGGGAGGCAGAAAAAGAAGAAAAGAAACAAGATGGGATTGGGAGGGAGACAAACCATCTCACAAAACAAACTGAGGGTTGCGGGGGGGAGGGGGTCGGGAAAGGGGGGTGGGGTAATGGACATTGGGTTGGGGAGGGTATGTGCTATGGTTAGTGCTGTGAAGTGTGTAAACCTGGCGATTCACAGACATGTACCCCTGGGGATAAAAATTTGTTTATAAAAAATAAAAATTAAAATAAATAAATAAATAAATAAATAAATAAAAAATCCAGCATCCTCTACTGTTTGTTTCTACTGGAATCCACATATATGATGATTTATAATTTAGCCCCAAATTTTGTATGTTATTATAGGTATATGTTAAATTTTCCATATATCAAGGTCAGCAAACATAAGGAAGATTTGTAAGACGTTCCCCTCTCCAAGCTGGTTTGTGAAGCCCTGGGACAGGTTGACTTCTGAGGTAACGCAAATGTAGTAATACTGGGTTTGGCACTGGTTAGGACCCAGGAAAAAGAAATCTGCTCTACACAAAACCGAAAAGACAGCATAGCTGTGGGATTGTAACCTTGATAGGGAGAAGAGCCTCTGTAGAATTTTGTGACCTTCGTTCTGGTGAAATTGTTGATAACAGTCACAGGATGGAAAGGAGCTGCTCACTGGTCCTAGGGTCCTAAGCCTTCCCTTTGTGTGACATGTAGATGTACAGGAAGATGAAAAAAAGAAAGAGTTCTAGAGTTAGAAACAATATTGCAGATACCACCTCATCTTGTAGATGCAAAAACTGAGCAATGACCTGTCCTGAGCCCCTTGCAGGTTTAATAACATCTTCCTCTGCTCCTTCAACTCTGGCCTCTTGAGCAGCCAGGACAGGATGAATACCAAGTTAATCATTCCTGTTGTGTTTCAGCAGTAGGTGAGCTTTCTTTATGGTCTAGAGTCTAAAAACAGGTAGAGCTGTGGTGCCTGCTGTCCTCCAGTTAAAACATCAACTGAAACATTTTTGAGGGCTTACTGTGTGCCAAATACTGTTCTAACCCCTGGGATACAGTATGAGCAAAACTGATGAGAATTCCTGCCCTCAGGAATCCTATATTCTGGTGGGAGTAGGGGCAGACAGATAGTAAACAACAAGCACAGCATATATGCAGATGGTGATAGATGCTATGGAGAGAAACATTAGAGGAAAGGAATATGATAGGGAGTATGTATATGTGTGAATGTGTGTTTGCGAGGCGAGCAGGAGTGTCGCCATTTTAAGTCAGGTGGCTGGAGAAGGTGACGTAGGAGGAGTGATCTGAGGTGAGGGAGCAAGTACATGAGGATCTGGAAGAACAGTAAGTGCGAAAGCACTGGGGCAGGGGAGCACCTGCTATGTTTAAGGAATCACAAGAAAGTCAGTAGAGCTGGAGGAGAGTAAGAGAGAGAGCAGTAGTAAATGGTATCATTGTAATGGCAGTAGAGCGGTGGTTCCCAAAAAGTGATTACTAGACCAGCAGCATCAGCATTAGCTGTTAGAAATATAAATTTTGGGGTCTACCCTAGATGTCCTAAATAAAAACTCTTGGGCTGGGACTCAGCATGCTGAAGTTTGAGAACCACTATCATAAAATCTTAAGAGGTCACTTTAGACCAATTTGGACCATGGTTCAAACTCATACCCAAAAATGTCTCAAGGAAGGCCCAAATGATGAAGATAGAATTCAGCCAACAATTAATTGTTCCCAAAATTGTACTAGGGAAAAAAAACCCCACAAAAAACTATTGAGGATCATTCTGGGCACTGTGGAAGAAACAAAATAAATCAGTATTATTTTCAATACAAGAATCATTAAACGCAAATCATTGAGCATCTTCTATTTGCAAGATGTCATTTCAGATGTTATGCTGGTTGCCCACTTATACACTTTAGAGTTAGTGTCTTCGAAAATGTATAAATCTTAAAGGGAAGATAAAGCTCCACATAAAAAGCAATTAAGAGGGGCTCCTGGGTGACTCAGTGGGTTAAACCTCCGCCTTCGGCTCAGGTCATGATCTCAGGGTCCTGGGATTGAGCCCCGCATCGGGCTCTCTGCTCAGCAGGGAGCCTGCTCCCCCCACCCCCCTGCCTGCCTCTCTGCCTACTTGTGATCTCTGCCTGTCAAATAAATAAAATCTGTTTTAAAATTTTTAAAAATAAAATAAACATTTAAAAAAACAAGAATAAAATAAGGCAGAACAACATCAAATGTCAAAACATCCAATGCATCTCTTACATATTTTTTAAAATGACACATCAGTGGGGACAGGAATCACTAGGGAAAGAGTCTCCGAGGAGAGGGAATTGGAGTTACGTCTCAGAGTATGAGGAGGACCCAGTCAGGAATACAGCATGAACAATTCATAGAACACACACAGGCAACATTAGGAAGAACCAGATGAGAGAAGAGGCTCGAAAATAGTGGGGGGGAGGGGGTTGTTTGTTTGTTGGCCAACAGTGGCATCTAAGTTTGCTGGGGTAGGTGAAGACAGGCAAAGAAAGGTTTTCAGTGCTAGTAAGATGAGTTACAGATGGTGTAAAACCGAAGCTTCAGTCCAGAAGAAGTCTTACCTATGTACACCAATGACAGGCTCTTTTGCTTCATTATCACCACCCCAAAGAATCAATATAAATTGTGAGAATCCAGCTTGACACAATATAATTAGCTGTGTTTTGTGGCCTAAAGATGAGTAGAGAGAAAAATCTCGGAATTAGAGCTTCCTTGGGCAGCTTTCCGTTTCTAAAGCAAGCCATGTGGAAGGATACAGTCTCCATAGTTTAGTTCACTGCAAAGGGAGGCAGAATAGACAGTACAGTGAAAAGAGCATCGGTTTATGGAGTCATGAGAACTGGGCTCATGTCCTGCTTCTATCACTTACTTGTGATGTGATTTTAGTTAAGGTAATGGTACTTCCTAATTATTTCCACCTCATATAAAGTTCAACCATTTTTAATTAAAGAGAAGTTGCTGGCCAGAGAAGGTGCTTGGTTTCACAAGTCACTCAGGGACCCAAGGTGACAGAGCCTCTGCTATCCTCAACATGTGACTTTCTAGGTCTTGGACATTGGCATCTAGTCATCCAACAGCAGAAGAGCAAATATGGAGCACTGCATACGGACAATGTCCACAAGCCAAACCCTGAAGCAGCAGCCATATGCCATTGGCCAGGACTCTGTTTCTTGGCCCCACCTAACTGCCAAAGAGACTAGAAGATGAAGTTTAGCTGTGCACCCAGGAGGTGTGGTCAAAAGCAATCTCAAGAGATGGGCTTTGGAATCACAATGATTTGAATTCATTTCCCAAACATGTGACATTGGACAGGTTACTTATCCTCCACCAGCCTCAGTTTCTTCATCAATAAAATGGAAGTACTAGTAGCATCGTTACACGGTGATGAAGTTGGCCTGAACTTTCCTGTGCCATAGAGCCTGGGCAAACATGCTGCATGTGGAAAAGAAAGTATTTTGAATGCGGGACATCCTTTCACCTAATCCTCAAAGAAATCCTCCAGAAGGAGTGCCCACCACTAGTTGATCTGAAACACCCCCCACCAAGGATTATGCCCTAAAATGGATAAGTTTTAATTTTGAGTCTGAGATGTCAGTCTATCTGGATGGCATGTAGATATTCACCCCAGACGCAACATGCCTCAAGCTAATGATTAGGTACCCTCCTTAATCATACAGCACTGTGAGTCTGGCTGGCTCTGCCTTGAAAAATTCAAGCTTAAGATTTTTTAAATGAACCTTCTCAGTCTCATTCCATCTAGTCAAAGGTGTCCACAATTAATATCCACAATAAGATATTCATAGCGCATATTTTCCCAGAACCCTTTCCAAATAAGTCAATGATATCCAAAAAAAGATGGGACCTCTCATTGTGCCCATTAAGGAGTGATTCAGTGTTAGTGTAGTAGGAACACTGTGAACCAAAGACCTGTGCATTTTTTTCTTCCCCTTTCCTTACCCTGTGATTCTTCTCCAGGTAGGCAGTTAGGTGAATTTTGTACAGTTTTTGCCTACCAAAATCTGCATATTCCTAATTTTGTTTTGTAGACATGTAAAAAAACAAATGTGATTATCTCTAAGTTATAACAATGTGAGTGTGGATGAGTTTTATCTTCTTTGTATTTTCCTGCATCTTCTAAACTGTATACAATGAAAGCAAACTATTTTTAATGTATGATTTATTAAATGAAAAGAATAAAGTATATGACAAAAGTAATGCCTATAAGGATGCTTAATAAAATTTATGCTTTTTTTAAAGTATATCTGGAGGTTTTGAACGCTTGCTCCAAATATTAGCTGTGGTTCAGTTGATGCTTTTCTTCCTGAAGGCTCTAGCGTCTGCAAAAAATATGGACCTCCTCATTTGTATATCACAGGCAAAATTTCTGTGGATTCGAGGCCTGTGTGCACTGCAGTCCTGGTTTATCCTAATGCAGACAAGTCCTGGGTAGGGGTACGTGAGGCTTGTACTTGTGTGTATGGCCCAGTGGTCTTAAATCTAGAAGCAGCCCCATCCTACTCGAGACCTGTGTCCTGGGCCCGCTATTCCCCAAAGCTGGCTCTAATCTGAACAGCCTTTGGGGTCCCCTTTGTCTCCTCGTACAGTCTGTCCCAACCCCATGTGGTGTATGGCTCTGGCTCCTGGGACTCCTCCAGACTCCCACTTGTTTGGCCATTTAGAGTACAATATTTGGCACATAAAAAACTTCATGATGGTCTTCAAATCATGCTTCCTTCAAGATGGTTATGGAGATAAAAGTTTAAAATAGTGAATTGGGCCACCTCAGTATATTTTTAGATGTTTTATGCTCCCCCTATAGAACTAACAACACCAAATGAGACTTTCTCATCACACTCTCAGCAAGTTGTAGCTTATAATTATCTGATGAAATACATTGAAATACACAGTTATTTATCTCCTTCAGCTCCCAGTACTTGGCCAGAATTTCTATTTTTGATTCCTTCCCTAATGAGGAAAACTGACAAAAGAAAAATGTAAACTTTATTCATGAGCAGATCTTTTCATACCTTCAAGTGGGCTAGTTTTCATCTTCCCCTCATAAAGACTCATAAAAATTACGAGGGAACATTAGTACCTGGAGAAGGGAGAAGAATAGGTGAAAAAAAAAACAAACTAAAGACGAAGAAAATTAGAGACAATCCTGCTACAGAACATTTGTTACCCAGTGATTGTGCCTATGGCATCAAGTAGTCATTTAAACTGTAAAATGAATTCATTTCTCACTGGAAAGGGACAAGCCTGCTGAGGCTCTGGGAAGATTGGGTTTTCATGTTTCAGCTTCACCCAGAACACCTCCCTTCTTAAAGTCATGTATCAGTCTTGGAAACTATAGTCAAGCATAGGTCATAATGATCTATGCCACGTGGTTACAAATAATGCGTGTGTAGGAGGGTGTATCTACTACTCCCTAGCTTAATGCAAGGCAATTCATTCTTAAATGCAACATGCCTTGGCAACAAGGAACCAGTTTTACCAAATTAGCCAATCATATCTTTGGACAGCCATCTAATAGCCTCATAAAACCAAAATCCACTTCTCTTTTCAGTACGTTTTTCAATCCAGTTGGATGTGGGTAAACTAGTATTTTTAGCTTTGAGGAGAAAAATTGAAGGTACTTTATTTGTATTGCTCTCTTGCCCGTGGCCGTTCAGAGCTCCCCAGTTCTACTCTTACTAACTCCGGGTGACTCCTGACGACACCAGGAAACTTAGTTTGTGAAATGCTGCTTTAAAGCAGGGAGCTTTCGAGACCTGATTCACTGATTCATTACTTCTCACTGACACTTGTCTAAGCACACATTTGAAAATGTCAAATTTTAAATAATAATGATTAAAAGTGATGAATTAAGGGACCCTAGTCACAAGCATCAAACCTCAAACTAAAGTAGGATAAGATTAAGGACACAAAGCCAAATTACACCTGCATCTGACTCTCCTGGAAATGTTGAGGTTACTAGGGAAACTTCCAGTGCAGGCCAGACCTTCCAGCAGCCCTCATGTCAGAGTACAGACTTATCTCTCCCAGGATGTAGACAGTCACATTTACCTTCAGACCACAGTCCATCCCACGTTTGCTGATTTGGCACATCCTCACTTCCTTATTGACTATGGAAGGGTGGCTGCCTAAGTTCTCAGAAATTCATTTTGGGATTTCCCCTGTCATTTATGGGCATGTACAAATGATAGTCGCTAGTTCCTTTCTCTTCTAGACTGTTGCATATGTCTTGATTTTTAGTATATATGAGTGTGTACGGAATGGTGTGTGTGTGTGTGTGTGTGTGTGTATAAGTGTGCCAAGCAGAGCACAACTCATAATACCTCATAGACGAAGTTACAGTATTTCCTTCCAAGTCAGACCTCAAGGAATTATATCTGGTGACCGTGAGGCGACATATCAAAAAATGAAGAGCTACATGCTGAGAATATTGGGACAAAAAGAAAGAAAGAGGCTGGGCCTTGATGATAGGTTTGGGCCACTGGAAAAAACCCTGAAATCCAATGTCTCCAGATTTCACATCATGTGAAATAATGGTTCTTATTATTAACATCACCATTACTAGGATATGCAGCTAGCCACGTGCTGATACAGCTTACATTCTTAGATAGCTCCAGAAACTACATCGCATCATTATAGGATAGGCATACGTGTGTGTACGTGCATGTGCATGCGTGCATACACACACACACTCACACGCACACAATTCTATGCATTCTGCAGATTTTATCAAGGAAAATTCAGAAAATGCCACAAGAAATTAAGTAAGAGGAGTAAATAAGGGAAAAAACAGTCTAACTAAATGGCTCCTTGATGATTCATCTCAAATCTTCATTCCAGTCACTATCATAGCTTCTCCCCATAATTCCCCCACCTAAGTGATTATTGACTTTCTCCCCATCCCTCACCTTTATTCCTGATGTGTCACTGGAAATTCAAGTTTACTGTTGAAGCATTAAGCTTTTCTCTCCTTCACACCTCTGCTTCCTGGAGCCCTTTCTTATTATCAGTCTTGAAAAAGATCTAATCTTGAAAATATCTAGACCTAACTCAGCCAGCCACTCAGGGTGACAAACTTTCCATCCTAGCACCGTGGTGCTATCTGTCTATAACCTCACTGAGAAGGCTCCGGTCCTGATAGATGCTGCTGTGACTCACTCAAAGCCTGGATTAGCCACCTTTGGGCGCAACTTCAAGGTTGAGCTGGTTCCTCTTACCCCTGCTGAGATGCCTGTAAGTACTTAGAACCTGAAAAATAATCATCAGTAGTGCTCAGCCTGGTAGCTACAAAGAGCTCACAGGTAAGGAAGCTGGGCTGAGTGGTTTGGTGGCCATTGATATATGGGTGAAGTTTCATATCAGTGAGACCACGGGCACCATTGGCGATGATGTCTGTGGACCAATCTTTACATCCGATCATATGTCATGTACTATTTGAGTGTTCTTGGACCATGTGCGATCACACTGGTTTCTGAATAAAACACCTTCTTCAGGCATGAAACCCCATTTTTAACTTCTAATATTTCCCACTATATCCGAAATTACAAAATATTCCCATTTAAATGTAATAGGGATAAAATTCACAGCAATGCTGTTTGCATAACCTTCCTTATGATTTCCAGTGTTGCTTCTCAATTGTGGCATTTAAATCTCTAAGCCCCAAACCTCTTGATAACTTCAACTCTAAGAAACCACTTCTTTTCTTCACACTCCCATTGGATTCATTTTCTTTTTTTCTTTCCCCTTCTAAGGATCTGAAGCTGTGTTTTTGGACATGGTTATTAAAGTTTTTCTTAACCCCAGACTCCTTTTCTCTCATTCGGTTTTATTTATATTAGTAAAACATTTCTGATAAATCATTTGTATAAATGCATGGCTTTGTGAACTTCCTGAACAATCCAATGGCTTTTCTCCTTCTTCATTGCCAATTACCAGTTCATCGTGAGCATCTTGAGCCTTCTCTCACCCTTGGCTCATCTTGGTGTTCAGTTCCTCCATCCCAGAGCAAAGTCTTTGAACAAAGCAAACCACATTACTGACACCTATAAGGGGGGAGGGAAACAAGGGAAATTAGGGATTTACTCTCATTACTGGAAGGTAGGCAGGTGCACAGGAAATACTTAATGCTTGTTACTTCTTGGGAACAACCAGAATAGGACAGCTTCTGACCCATGATCCACCCATTCTTTCATTTATTTATGCAATAAGTATTTATCAGTGACTACTAACTTGGCACTATGGATAGAGATGATGAGAAAACAGACATGGTCTCATGAAGCTTATAGTCCTAATAATAAGTAATAACCAATAATAAGTAATAATCATACAAGTAACCATAGACAAGGTCATAAGATCTATTAGGGCAGAGTTCGAGAGGCTGTGCAAGAGTCAGGCAGAGCATTTTAACTTAGATTGAGAATTTGGAGAAGGCTGGCCTGAGGGAAGAGAGGCAGAGGGATTGGCCAGTGATAGGGTGGGAAGAAGAGGACAAGAGCTGAGGAAAAACAGCTCATACAAAATCCTAAGGCAGGAGAGAATTTGTAGATTAAAGTAACTAAAAGAAGGCCACTATGGCTGAAGAGTGGTGATAAAAGGAGGGAGTGGCATGGCCTATGGGTGGATAGGTATGTGGAAGGCTGGTATATAAGGACCTTGTAAGCCACATTAATGAGTTATGATTGAACAGAAGAGTGATGTGATCGGACTTGTGCTCTTAAACATTTACTGTGATTGCAGGTTGAGTCGTGGGTGGCAAGCTTGGAAGCAGAGACATAGGTCGAAGGCTATTGGAGGAATACAAACAAAAATATGATATGGCAGCTTATCTTATGGTACTGATAGTAGAGTTCTCAAAAACTGTCCACTTTCAAGAAATATGTATGTATATGATTTATTATTATTTATTAAGTATTAAATTTAACAGTTTGGGGGGTCAGGAGTGTTAAGTCAAGGATGACTCCAAAATCCCTGGAAAAAATGACTAGATGGGTAGAAGTGTCACTTAGTGACATGGAGAAGAACCAAGGAGAAAAATTGTTGCAAGAGTTAGAAAAGTGTTCGGTTTTTAATATGTTTATTCTGAGATATTGTGAGATATTAAGAGAAAGATTGAGTAACAACTGGGTCTGGAATTCAACATGTAACAAGACTGGAGATGTTGATTTTGGAATAATTGGAATTTCCATGACAGTTATGGACTTGGAAGGATCTAAACCCCCAGAAGAACATAAAATGAAAAAAAAAAAAATTCTGCAATTGGTCCCTGAAGGACTCCATCATTTAAGGTTGGGCCAAAGAAGGGGGAATCAGCAAAAGAGATTAAAAGCTGACTACCAGAAATATAGATTAAAAACCACAAGAGTCTCTAGTAGCAGATTCTGGAAACTAAGCTTTTCAGAATGTTCATCCTTTGGCTCCAGATATTGAGCCAGGAAAAAAAAAAAAACCTGCCATTGTCTTCCACAATCATCAAAGAAGAAAGTATGCTAGACAGTAGAAGTTAAATTCGTAGTATTTGGATCAATCTGCCATCCAGGGCTTCAAACATCATCCAAGTGGATTGATAACATCAGTGAAGATCGAGGAGTAGGGATTTCAAGGGGCTTATGCTTCCTCAGGAACCCCAAATAATCTGGAAAAAACTGTAAAAACCAACCTTATTGGAACTCTGAAAGATGGAAGTGTTTATAGCAATCAAGTGAGCAGTTAACTGGAGAAAGGCTCCTAGAACACACTAAGAGAATTCCGTGGCATTTTGACTTAGCCTCACCCCATCCCCTTCCCTGTGTGGTGGCAGTCTTCAAGATGGCAACTTGAATCCTCAGTATGAATACATGGTACTGGAGGGAAGAGAGAAAACCTTGTTCCCAAGGAGTTACATTTGTTTTAACCTGTCCGTGGTTTCCCTGAAGAACTAACACAAGGAGTGGGCCTTTGTTTCACCTAACTTGTAACCCTCTTAGGATGGAGGATGTTCCTCAAAAATATTGACAGCTTAGTACTGCCATTGGGCACCAAAATTAACAACTGAAGCAAACAGTAGATAAGACAAAAGCAAACAGTAGACAAGACAAAAGTCAGGAAGAAATAGTGGGGGAGTAGAGTGAGATTCTTTGGGGAATAAGAGCTTTGAAAATCTCCTGAGTATACTAGCTCATCTAGAAAACTATGTGCATGTCCAGGGCAGCAAACATGCTCAGAGAAGACTAGGGGAGACAATAAGCCTTCACTTCTAGTTGATCCTTTTTTTTTATTTTTTAAGATTTTATTTGAGATAGAGAGTGAGAGTGTGAGCACAAGTGAGGGAAGGAACAGAGGCAGAGGCAAGGGCTGAGGGAGAAGCAGACTCCCTGATGAGCAAGGAGCCTGATGTGGGGCTTGATCCCAGGACTCTGGGATCATGACCTGAGCCAAAGGCAGACGTTTAATCACAGAGCCACCCAGGTGCCCCACTTCTAGTTGATCTTTAAGCAGGAAGTGAAGGCCAATTCAGAATTATGAATTGCCTGGCGAAGCATTGAGGAAAAAGGAAGAACATTTTTACAACTGAGGTACTGTTACAGGTTGAATTGTGTACCCCCAGAATTCATGTGTTGAAACTGTCATCTCCAGTATCTCAGAATGTTAGTGTATTTGGAGATAAGGCCTTTAAAGAAGTATTATGTTAAAATGAGGCTGTTAGGGTGGATTGTCCCCAATCCAATTTGTCTGATGTCCTTATTAAAAAGAAGAAGTTTGGACACTCAGAGACATCATGTCCCAGCAAGCGCAGAGGAAAGGCCATGGGAGGACATAGAAGGTGACCACCTGCAAGGCAATGAGAGAGGCCTCAGAAGAAATGAACACTGTCAACACCTTGAACTTGGACTTCCAGCCTCCAGAATGGTGAAAAAATAATTTTCTGTTGTTGAAGTCACCCAGTTTATAGTATTTTGTCATGGCAGCCCTAGCAAATGAATACAGGTATGCAGATCTGAAAGTGACTTTCTACAGAATCTACACACACAAAATTTTAGAGAACTGTTGAGCAATTTGAGTAGAAAGAAAAGAAACAAGAAGACACAGATTAAGGGAAATGGAAGTGAAATATATGAGCAGACAAAACAATGACATGGAAAGATAGTAGAGTGAGATAAGGAAGAAAAACAAGAAACTAAGGAACTAAAAATGTATTATCAGAATTAAAATCTTCATTGCAAACAGTAAACAAAGAGCCAACACTGTAGGAAATGGAATCAGTGACATATTACTTAAATCTGGGAATTATTCCAGACTGTAGAGAAAGAAGGCAAAAATATGAAAATGATAAAATAGATATTATAAATAAAATGATAGGAAATGGAGACAAGATAAGAATTGTAAGGCTCTCCATGCAAGAAACAAAGCCAAAAAAAAACAAAAAAACAAACAAAAGCAAAACACTGAGGCCATCATCATTGAAATAAATTAACATCTGGAGTTGAAAATTTTTGAAGTGTAAAGACTGAAGGTCAATAAAAGCAGAACTTTATCTGGTTAGTTCCTGGCCAAAAAAAAAAAAAAAAAAAAATTATCAAATTACAAGGACCGAGGGGAAAAGTCCTAAAAGCTTCCAGGCTGAAAAAAAGATTAAGCCTTAAGACGATCATTGAGTGGGATTGTTTTCCATGGCTGATGATCATTTTTAAAAGTTATTGGTGCTGTTGTAGTAATGATTAAATAATTTTTCAACTCTGCACAAATATAGGACATTGCCTTTGTCCAGAGAACCACAAATAATTTGCTTTTCAAATAGGTAAGCATATAAACTGTTGCTTCCCGCAAAGTTAATGGAAATGCAGAGGAAATTAAAAGATGTTTTGCATATTTAAAATCCATGTTAAATGACCTGATAATTAGAAAAGACTAAGAAAGCACTTACTGCCAGGTATAATGTTATCAAGCCCTCCTAGTGTCATGTTCCATCTGGGAATTGCAGACGACCTTGCGTAAAAATAAGTACCTGCTATTCAAAGGTGTATCAGTTAGCTTTTGCTATATAACATACCATCCCAAAACTTAGTGGCTTAAAGCACCATTTTATTTACCGACAATTCTGTGAGGGAAGCATTGCGATGGGCCCTGCTGACTTGGGTGTGGTTGGGGTGGGGGAGGAGGGAGGTCTCACTGGGGGTCATGCACCAAGCTGCTGTCATCTGGTAACCCACGGTCTCACGTACCAATGGACTGGTGGTCTGAGGTGGTGGGCCCCCAGGTTTGGTGGTTTGGTGCCAGCAAACAGCTATTTCACAGGATTCCAGCAACCTAGCCCAGATTTTATATGGTGACAACATTACAAATAGGCGGGCTCCAATGTGCCAGTTTTAAACCTGTCCTTGTATCGCTTATGCTGATGCCCCATTGTCCAAAATAATTCACACGGCCAAGTCCAGAGTCAGCATGGGAAGGGATTACACACATGAACATGGATAAGGAAAGGCTTGTCCATTACTGCAATAGTCTACCATACGGTTCAACCATATAAACATGCTTAACAGTACACATTTAGAAACTTATTCTAAGTAACATCAGACGTGTGTGAAGATGTTTGTTTAAAGATGTTGTTCAAGGGCAGCTGGGTGGCTCAGTCGGTTAAGCACCTGACTCTTGATTTCGGCTCAGGTCATGCTCTCAGGGTTGCGAGGTGAAGCCCCTCATTGGGGTCTGCGCTAAGCTCAGAGTCTGCTAATCCCTCTCCCTCCTCCCACATCTGCATTTCTCACATGCTCTCTCTCTTTCGCGCTCTCTCTCAAATAAATAAATAAATAAAATCTTTTTAAAAAAATGTTCTTCAAAGGAATATTCATAGTAATGTAAAATCAGAAATGTTCTAAACACACAATTATGGGGGTTAGGAAACAAACCCATATGATGGGATACAGTACAACTTCTTATTTTTTTAATGACTGAACAGAAGAATATTTGTTGATAGCAGAAAGTGTTCTGGATAAGTTTAGGGTAAATTTTCTAGAAAGCAACCAACAGGGGCACCTGGGTTAGTTAAGCAGCTGCCTTTGTTTCAGGTCATGATCCTGGGGTGCTGGGATCGAGCCCTGCATGGGGCCCCCTGCTCAGCTGGGAGTCTGCTTCTCTTTCTTCCTCTGCTGCTCCCCAACAGCCCACCTCCTCCTGCAGCCCCGCAACGGCTGGTGCTCTCTCTCCTTCTCTCTCAAAAAAAAAAAAAAAAAAAAAGTAGCCAACAATACATATGAGACTGTTTTGGTAAAACACATGAGACACACATACATCATACAAGAAAAAGACTAAATAAATGTACTCTAAATTATAACAGTGATTTTGAGTATGCTGATACAGACTCCAAAGTGAGACAGATCTGTGTCTGAATAACTAGGAAAGTACATTGGATCAATTATTTAACCTCTCTGGGTCTCAGTTTTCTCAACTACAAATTAGTGTATAGTCTAACAACTGATCGGGTTGTTACGAGGATTAAAGAAGCTAATGCTCATAGCGCCGTGCTCGGCCAACTAAACTGAAGTTTGTTAGTATTATTCTGAGTAGCTAAATAAGGAATGATTTTTCTGTTGATTTTTCTCTGATGAGATTAAGTTACTTTTATTTAATAACAAAACTAAAGGAATAGTAAAAAAAATTTCTTGGAATTATTGGGATTTTGTTTAAATGTTAAACAAGCCTCCATACAGATAGAACAGAGCCAAAACCCAAGTTCTGCAGCCCCAGTTCAGCAAAGGAAAGGCTCTCTCTCATTCAGGGAAAAGCTAGAGAAACCAGCCCCCAGTGCTTTGAGAAGCTGTCAGGCAGTAGTCCCAGTACATTGTAAAGGTAAGAAACAGTTCACCTGGGACATTTGCTTAACAATGTTGGTGATGCACGAAAGGGCCACCGGAAGCTAGCCTATATTAGGCCAGATGGACATCACTGTGGGTCATTTTCTGTGTCTATAGCCCATCAACTTCAGCTATTAAAACAAGGGACATGTCCTTTATTTTTGGTAGATTTCATTAATAACAACATTTCCATTCCCAGGATGCGAGGCTTTGCAATCAAATCAGCTTACAGGTAGTTTGCTTTCAAACACAGTGAAACTAATAATTCACATTGCAAAAGAAGCAACCACCAAAAAGCCAAGTTTATGTAACTGTATTTGAGCAAGAAAAGAACATTATATTGGGAAAATCAGAAAATCTAATTGCGTTTCACAAATTTCAGTCACCCCAATAGTGTCCATAAATCTTGCAAACTAAATGAATCCAATGCGTCTAGGTGATAAAGATATTTAGGTTTAAAAGCAATGATTGTTCCAGACATTGCAAGCTTGTTGCTGGCTAAGTAAGCTTAGTGGCTGGCTAAGTTTCTTCCCTATTACTTGTATTTCCCATAACACCTGGCAAAGTATTTTGCACAAGAATACATGGGGCCTGCCTGGGTTTGTTGATTAATAGCCAAAGCACTTGAATTGACATTTGGGTGCTTGTAAATGCAGACTCAACTCCATGACCAGAAGAGAAGCGTCTGATGTACTTTATAAAATAGCAGTGAGGTATGTTACTTTTTAAATATCATTATGACAAAGAAGTAGGGAAAATTTGAAAGCATATTTAGAAGTGTAAAAAACCTACAGCAAACCTATACCTTCCATTAGGGGACCAGTCTGTTCTTAATAAGGTATTCATTCCAAGCACAGATTATGAAGGCTGAAGCTAATCTCAGTGTGCCTCTCTCCTCCCCAATAATACTTTAATTCAATTTTGAACTTCAGTGCAGAACATTGATTATATGTAAGTGTATACATACATACATAAAATCAGTCTAACGCTACACACATTTGTAAAAAAAAAAGTTACAAAAATAAAAAAGTATGGTTATATCACGTTTTAAATTTTTTATAATAGACTATTTCAAATCTACATAAAAGTAGACATGTTGGCGTCCTGAACTCCTAGGTACCCATCACCAGCCCCAGCTTAAACCCATGGCTAATCCTGGCCCAACCACACCCATAGCCATTCCTCCCACTACTGTAGTATTTTTTTTTTAAAGATTTTATTTATTTATTTGACAGAGAGAGAGAGAGAGATCACAAGTAGGCAGAGAGGCAGGCAGAGAGGCAGGCAGAGAGGAGGAAGCAGGCTCCCTGCTGAGCAGAGAGCCCGATGTGGGGCTCGATCCCAGGACCCTGAGATCATGACCTGAGCCGAGGGCAGAGGCTCAATCCACTGAGCCACTCAGGCGCCCCTACTGTAGTATTTTGAAACAATTCCCAGACATCCTATTATTTCCTCCATTAATATTTCAGTAATTAAACTAAACAGCAAAGGTTCTTTTTTGGATAACCCTAATACCATCATCACATTTAGAAAATTAACAATAATTACTTAATAGAATCAACTATCCATTATTTAAATTGTCAATTGTGTCATAAAAATTGCTATAAATGGGTTCATTATTGTTTTAAAGTATGTCTCTTTGAATCATGATCCAAGTAATTCCTGTATATGGCACACGGTTATTACATCTAATTTAAGCCTCCTTTAATCAACAGATTTCCTCTCCACTTTGTGTGTGTGTGTGTGTGCAGTGTATTTCTATGGAATAAATAAAGTTGTTTGTCCTTTGAATTCCCTCCATTGGTTTGCTGATGGGACCTCCAGTGTATAATTTATTCTGTTTCCTCCTTTCTTTGTATTTCCTATACACAAGTGTTGGGATGTAAAGTCTGCATTAGATTCAAGTTTTGTAGATTTTGGTGATTTTCTGGGGGGCGATGGGGGTGGCAGGACTTTTCCTAGTCGCCATTGTGTTGGGTCATTTCATTCTCAGTGTAGTCTTAAAAAAAAAAAAATCCTTTCCTTTTTGTATTGCCTTGTCCTCTCATTTCACCTACACCACCTAACTACCATGACCCATATTTACAATCCAATGCATATCCCTCCATATTTTCTCCATGTTCACTTAAATATCTTCATGCATGTGCAGAGATTCTCTGTTTGCTTTACAAAAAGACATCTCAAAAAGACTTCCAAACCAAGTAGTAGAGCTCCCATTTAACGGCTCCAAAATAATATTCTCTGGGTGTATTTGCCACAATTTATTCAGCCATCCTAATGCAGGTGGCACATACTTTGTTCTTAGATCTCATTGCCACATCTTGTTCAAATACACATATATACTGGCTTTTGTTTTTATAGGATGAATTTCCCAAGAGTGAGATTGCGGGGTATTCTGTATATTTTATTTTAATGGATGTATCCAAATCGCTTTCAAGAAAGGTTGTAGCAGTTCACATACCCACCAGCAGAAGAGGAGGTCACCCTTTCCTCCACAATCTAAAACAGTTTCAAGGAGTGGGGGGAAAAATAGTCACAAGTGAGAATCACATGTTGGGAGTCAGCAGGGAGCAGGGGTCATTCAAGGCCAGGAAAAGCTCCATGGGATTCCCTCATCAGCAATGAGTGAGCTAATGGTAAGTGGTTCTTCAATAAAAAAAGATCCTATTCATCTTTGTATCTCATCAGCCTAGCACAGGCCTGGCACAGAACAAAAAATTCTGAGTACCCACAAACAGGGTCTGAAAATAGTTATCTCTAACTGCTAAGAGCTGCCTCTAACTCTTCTCCATTTCATGGATCCCAGGGAGTTCTTTCCTACTAGGTGTTACTTGCATATTACATGATGGAATGTATCTAGCGTCTGCCCTTAATCTCATTTGAGTCTCTCCATCTCAGCTAAAATTCTGGGGAAAAGAATTTGTCTTGGATTGGAAGAAACCAGGAAACTTGGCAAGTGAATCATTCCTACATCATGGAATGTTCTGGTTTTTTTTTTTTTTTAATGTTCTGCATGTGATGGTCACACCAAAAGGAACATCCATCTCCCTTCCTCTGTGAGAGTCACATTTTTCTTATTAAGCCTTCATTCATCTCTCTTGCTTCATTTGCCTTTCCAGGTCAATGTTCCCTAATATAATACTCGTTACCTCACCTTTCCAGCCAAGACCTCTTATTTGAATAAGCTAAAAGGCTGTGCCTACTGCAAATAAGAAAGATCTTTCTTCAAAGAATCTACCAAATGTTCTCACAATTCAGTCCCTTAACTATTAGTTTAGCTAAGGACTTTACAGTGAAGGGGAACAAAAGATTAGCCCAGCTTCATTCTTACAATTGGGAGAATCAGGAAATGCCAAATGAGTAACAAAGCTCCTAGTTTTGACCAAGCCTAGCTATGCATTTATGGGAAGCATTAAGCTGCTCGAATGAAAAGCCATTGTTGGTGTCATAAGGGGGATCTTTATGCTGGAAATAAGAAAGCTGTCTGTTAAAAAAGAGAAGAAGTACAAATTGCAATGTACACTTGTAAAAATGCAAGTGTATTCATCATTATGCAGAAAGACACACTGCACTGAGAGTGACCTTGGAGACAGGATTCCGCTACGCCAGGAAGGAGAAAGCCAGCATGCACACTCCATAAACAGCCTTGCCCCACTGGCCCCCTTACAAGAGTGACACCAGCCATGCTCCAGGAGCTGGATCCATTACAGCTTGCAGTGCTGGCCTACGTGCTGTTCTTCATCTGATCTCCTTTCAAGACTATCTCTGGCTTAGAACATAGCACAGTGCAGTTTCAAGAAGCCTGAGACATGTCGCCTGAGATAGCCTTGAATCTGGACATTCTTGTGTTTTGGTGTCTGAAAAAGTGGGAAAAGCACCCTTGGGCAGAAATTGGGGAAAATATGGGTGACATAGAGATTTTTTAATTATTATTATTAGTACATAACATATTATTTGTTTCAGCGGTCTGTGATTCAGCAGTCTTAACAACACACAGCACTCACCATAGCACATACCCTCCCCAGTGTCCATCACCCAGCCACCCCATCCCTCCCACCCCCCCTCCACTCCAGCAACCCTCAGTTTGTTTCCTGAGATTAAGAGTCTCTTATGGTTTGTCTCCCTTTCTGGTTTCGTCTTGTTTCATTTTTCCCTCCCTTCCCTTATGATCCTCTGCCTTGTTTCTCAAATTCCACATATCAGTGAGATCATATGATAATTGTCTTTCTCTGATCGACTTACTTCGCTTAGCATAATACCCTCTAGTTCCATCCATGTCATTACAAATGGCAAGATTTCATTTTCTGGTAGCTGCATAATATTCCATTGTGTATATATATATATACCACATCTTCTTTATCTATTCATCTGTCAGTGGACATCTGGGCTCTTCCCATAGTTTGGCTATTATGGACATTGCTGCTATAAACATTGGGGTGCAGCTGTCCCTTCAGATCACTACATTTGTATCTTTGGAGTAAATACCCAGTAGTGCAATTGCTGGGTCACAGGGTAATTCTATTTTTACATTTTTGAGGAACTTCCATACTGTTCTCCAAAATGGCTGGACCAGCTTGCATTCCTACCAACAGTGTAGGAGGGTTCCCCTTTCCCTGCATCCTCGCCAACATCTGTCGTTTCCTGACTTGTTAATTTTAGCCATTCTGACTGGTGTGAGGTGGTATCTCATTGTGGTTTTGATTTGTATTTCCCTGATGCCGAGTGATGTGGAGCACTTTTTCATGCGTCTTTTGGCATCTGGATGTCTTCTTTGCAGAAATGTCTGTTCATGACATAGAGATTTAAAAGAAAAAGGACAGTCATATGGTTAGCGTTTTGTTTTCTACAGCTGAATGAAATCCACAATGCAATCTTCTGATTTTAACAAGAACTAGGAAAAAATAGAATGCCAATTTGTTTCTGTAATTTTTACGTTCACTTTGATGACCAGAAATCTAATATAGGGAAAGTTCTGAACAAGCAGCCCTTCATAGGTTGCCTTGTTAAAGAATATAATGAAAGAAAATTTAGCTCTTAAGATGTAAATTTGAATGAAGTCCAGACAAGGCACTGCTGACAAATGATTCCGTTAACCGAACCTCTATATGCGACCACCTGAAAAAGAAAGAAATGACCTACTATGATAGCTTTTTCTTTGCTCCTTTCCCTTCTCTCCTCCAAACCATCCAGGTTCTTATGGGTCTCTACGTCTCTCGGGGACAATGACCTGCACACAGGAAGGGTCTGATATCAATCATTCATACCTTTCTTCATGTGGATGGGAGTCAATGTATTACTTCCCTAAGAGGTTTCTCTATTTAAGCTTTACTTTGACTTGCAGAAGATAATGGAGAAGTATATCTGGCATATTTTTGGCACCTTGCATCCTTACCCCCTGTAAATTTCAGTCTTGGTTTTTTTGTTCTTTTGGAGAAAAAAGATCCCCATTTAATTTACAGGATGAAAGCAGTGTCTAAACTCTACCTAGACAGATACAGCCATGCATTCAACTCATCCCAGCTAAACCATAATAAATTGCATTTTCAAGGAAGGAAGAGAGAAGCCTGGGAAACCTGAGACCTACAGTAATAAACTGATATATAGGGAAACTGAAAGTAAGCAATCCATGGAGTTTGTACCTGGCTGTGTGCTTAAGGGAGAGGTGGTAGCCTGGGGGGAGGGGGGGTTACAGATTAGCACTGTCTCGTCCTCCTCTTCACCTGTGGTCCCAGGATATGGCAGGTCAATCGTGACAAGCTCTGAAACAGACCAGCTCTGGGCAGGGATCTCCATTCCAGGGACCACTTCAGTAAGCTCTCCTTGTCATGCCTTCAAACACCAATTAAAACTCATAAATAAGTACAGAACCTCATTGCATTAAATCACTTTCATCTCCTTGCTCATCAATGCTGAAAAACTGAGGGAAAAAGAATCCTCCAAGATTGGTGTCCCCTACCTACTCTCTTAGCAGGCTAAGAGTAGTAAATTGGAACAGACAAAGTTAACAGGAAGAAAAACAAAACAAAACAAAAAAAACCCTAGAGACTATGAACAGTAATCATAATTCAAAATTAATTGATTAGGGGTGCCTGGGTGGCTCAGTGGGTTAAAGCCTCTACCTTCGGCTCGAGTCATGATCCCAGAGTCCTGGGATCGAGCCCCGTATCGGGCTCTCCGCTCCGCTGGGAGACTGCTTCCTCCTCTCTCTCTGCCTGCCTCTCTGCCTGCTTGTGATCTCTGTCTGTCAAATAAATAAATAAAATCTTAAAAAAAATTAATTGATTAAAACAATGTGCATGGGACAGCTTACAAAATGTTTCCACGTTACATTATTTCAACTGCTGAATCTGGTCAAGAGATTGTACTCAGAGATAAAGGAATGTTATTCAACCTTTTTAAGTCCCTCCTGAAAGTTGTTAAGTTTAAGTTACTGAAGGTACTACCAATTCCTCCAAAAACACATGACCCACAGCTGTTTGGCTTCCTTCTGCCACTGGAGAGAGATTTAGTCATCAGCCAGTGTCACAAAAGAATGACTCAGAGTGAGGAGGGAACCTGAGGACTCTTCACACATGTATGTACTCAGAGCTGGACGGAAGCCCGGGGAATCTCCTCCTCCAGAGGATTGGTGTGGTCAGGTGGCTCAATCCTTCCTTCCTCAGCACAGTGGGCAGAACCACCCTCCGCCCAGCCGGTCCCCAACAGCTTCTCTACTCCAGTTCATCTCCAGTAAGGTAACCAGTGACTGAATTCTGTCATTTATCCCTCCGTTTCTCCTGTCAGTCTTCAAACTGCCTTTGATTTTCCTCACTCTTACAGAACTAATCAAGTTGTTTTTCATGCTATGAAGTAATAATAGTAATAGTAATATTACTATTAGAAGGCTGTGATGGACACTGAGTCCATCTTACCATAGACGTGATCCCAGTGTCAGCCGGGTCCTTGCCTGGAACTCCCCCTGGAACTGCCCCCCTCAGGTCTCTCTTTGAATGTTCTTTGGCACCTTAGAGTTACAACCAAATTTATATGTAGTTATTCTCTCTGTGCCTATTTGACACCATCTGTAAATCTTACAATTAACTGGAAACTGGATGGGGGAGGGGCTCCGGAAGGAGTAGGAATCTTAGTTGAGTTTCTTACTGGAACCACAGATGTGCTACTGGGGTTCGGTACAAACTATGGCTCTGATCTGTCTGTCTACCTGCTTTGCCAGTGTTACCAGACATCCCTTGAGGCGAATGCACACAGGTATGCTCAGTGAGTGAGAAAAATTCCTTTTAGGTCAGAAGGAATCAGGGAACTTCCTCACGATGCATATGATGCACAATATTGGATTCCTGGATACTAAGATGACAGCAGTAAACCTGCTTCAGATGTATGATCCTGTGGTTGGCATTTTACCAAGAAGACATTGAGCTTTCCCCCAAGTCCAAGTCTGTTTTCACTTTGACTCCCAAAATACAGTGGGTAGTTTAGTGGCTTTGCTGCCACATGATCCCAGCATCCCCTGTTAAAGGCTTTAGGATTTAAATGTATGTGGTGCCCTCCCTCAGTAGGTTGATTTTTAGCAATTGCAGAAAAAGTTTAAATAAAACATATTTTTAAATTAAAAATCAACTTGGGTTGTACAAATAGCTCTGAAATGTCCCCCTACACTACTAGCTCAAGGGTAATGATTATGCTTTATTTATCTTAGAATCCTTTGGCATATGTTAGATGCTCTAAGAATGTCCTTGGGTTAGATGCTGCATAAAATGAAATTTAAATGTCATATCATCTTTGTATTGTGTTTTTGAGATTTGAAAAGTGTGTCCAATTTTTAGAACAAATCCCAATGCTTAAATACAAGAAAAAAATAGTTATCTCCTACATTTTAAATGAGGAGAGGGGGAATTGGTCGTAAAATCCTTATAACAAATGTCACTTTCTTTAGGTACAGACTAAAACCTCAGAGCTTTCTTTCTGCTCAAAGGTAAGTGCAGACAAAAGAAATACACTGAGGTTTTGAACACACTTTCAGCATCTATATGTAACATTGTCTCCATATTCTAAAGTTTCCTGGGTTTTTTTAAGTTTGTTGTTGTTGTTGTTGTTGTTAAGTAATTTCTATACCTGACATAAGGCTTGAATTCATTATGCCAAGACCAAGAGTCACGTGCTCTTCTGACTGAGCCAGCTGGGCACCCCTCTAAGCTTTCTTTGAAGCCTTGTAATGACAAGCTATAACCATATACAATATATCATCTCTTAAGTAAAGCAACCATGGCTTTAACGATAATTCTTAACCTGCCAATACCATCAGGAAGCCTATTGGCAAAGTAATCAACCTGAGGGGAACGGGGAATAATTTATTAATTAATAATTGTGGATATTATGATGAATTATAATTTAAAATGTTTGAAAGGAAGCAAAAGAAAATTAGAGATAGTTTTATCCTTAGAACGAAAAATACCAAGTGTCAGCCCATGAGGCCTTCCCTCTGTTAGGAGTGGCTGCCCTCCCTCTCCTAGGAGACTTTCTGAATGAATGAATCTGCAGAGGAAACACACACTCTTCCACGCCTCACTGGTCCCACCACACAAATAACACTCTGGGTACCACACACTAACTCCCTTCTGAAGGAAGCAGGATTCAAGGAAATGTAACTGGTGGAGGAACTTCTTTATTCCATGGAGCGAGAGAGCTTACTGTTTCCATGATGACGAAGACCACCTCAACTGTGTCAGCAGCAGCAGCATAACCATTATTACTATTATTACTATTATTTTAATCAGACCCTCGGAGAAGCCTTTGCTGCTTCATGTAAGCATATTTCATATAGGATCCCTTGGCTCTGCTGAAAAAAATTTCCTTAGATTTCTGGGTGCCCAACTTGAACACTTTTTTTCACAGAAATGTTATTTATTCATCATATAAATTAGTTTTGCATTAAGTCGAACTATTTATTTTTCTTAGAGGTGTGGCAGAAATCTGTGAAAGCTCACTTGGGTTAAAAAAATAAACAGAGGGACGCCTGGGTGGCTCAGTTGGTTAAGCGGCTGCCTTCGGCTCAGGTCATGATCCCAGCGTCCTGGCATCGAGTCCCACATCGGGCTCCTTGCTCGGCAGGGAGCCTGCTTCTCCCTCTGCCTCTGCCTGCCACTCTGTCAGCCTGTGCTCTCTCTCTCTCCCTCTCTCTCTGACAAATAAATAAATTAAAAAAAAAAAAAAGCAAACAGAACTTCTTACTTCAAGGAAAATGTCGAAATAAAAAGGAATTTGGTATAACATAGCTAGGTTAACAAAATTTAAGTGTACTAAGGACATACATGTCCTAAATGCCACGGGTATTAAGAAAGTTGTGAAAGAGAATTTCAAAAGGAAAACATTTGAGAAAACTGCTGCTAAATGCTCTCTTTGATGTTTTTTTAAGAAACTATTTAGTTGATTCAGCTTGCATTGTGATTATAAGAAATTGAAAGTAAATAAAAATTCTACATATTCCAATTAGTCAGTGTAACTGACTAGTTGTAGTATTGCCTTCTAAAACAAAGCCCCTCGTGGAATTATGCAGAAATAAAATCAAGTTGCGTGGGAGGGAGTATTTAGAAAGAATTCTGTATTTCTTATGAAAAGTGGGGCTCACCATGACATTGAGACATGGAGACATTATTCTCAGTTCTTTTTGTTTGTCTGTAACCGTCATTTATTTTTAAAGAGCGAGGAATGTGAATAAGAGAAGTGAAATCAGAGGATCTTTATTTTTTTATTTTTTACGGGGAAAAGACACCCAGGTATAGAAAGTTTAAAAAAAAGCAGAAGTGAGAAAGGACAGTAATCGAGTTGCAATAGTTTCCTACAGCTGCAAACACGTGCTTACACTTAAGCATTTTTGCATGGCAAATGAAAGAGACAATTAGTTCTCCTTTCTTGGTTCCTTTTCAATCTTTGTGGCATGATCAAGACTTTTGATAAAGTGTGTTTATTCCTCCTATTAACTGATACTGCATTAATTTCTTTGCACTTCTTCCTGCTCCTTCTACACGGTTTGGGAGTTGAGAGATCAGAATTTTAGCTCTAGCCACTCTCTGGATAATGACTTTCTGTTATGATACCTGCTCTACTTAGTTCACAGAAATATTTTGACAATTAAATGAGATAAATATTTCTCGAGTACTTTTCAAAAATTTTTAAAGTCTCTAAATTGGAAGTGTGAATATTGTGTTGCTATTATTACCCTTTTGTCTGAATGTTTAGAGGGCTTGAAGACTAATCCAGTTACCACCAGAACCCTGGGCTTAGAGTTGAAACTTTTTCCTTCTTCTCATCCTTCTTTCCTTTGACAGCATTTATTTTACCTAAGGCCAGGATCATGCAAGTACTGGTGGTTGTAGAGAAGTGTACACATAGCCCTGACTCCCGGGGTTGAGCAGGAAACCAGGTGGCAGTGGAGCAGAGGAAGAAAGGGTGAATAACCAAATGTGAGTGGCCCGGGTATCAGTCTTCAAAACAGCACTACGATTCTATCTTGAGACAATTAGCCTGCATTTCTGAATTTGTTTCTTACTCTATATAATGGAAATAATTTTACCGTAAGTCTTGTTTTTTTATTTATTTTATTTATTTGAGAGAGAGAGAGAGAGAGATTGAGAGAACAAGTTGGAGGAGGGGCAGAGAGAAGCAGACTCACTGCAGAGCAGGGAGGGCTGACCTAGGACTCTTGGGATCACGACCTGAGCCCAAGGCAGATGCTTAAACCCTGAGCTACCTGGGCATCCCGAAAAAGGCACTTTTTAAAAATCATAGAAACTAACGCTTAGAGTAGCAGCCTAGAAGTAATATTTATAAGTAATAAAACTTTTCTGGTAAGGCCATAAAAAATAACTCTCATCAATGTGGCCCTACCAAGGAACTAATGACTGAGTTTCCAGAAAAGTGACTCTGGACCCCCAACACAAGGAAGCTCTAGACCAGTGGTTCTCACCTGGGAGCTGTTTTGTCCCCCAGGGGACATCTGGCAATGTCTGGAGACATTGTTTGTTGTCACAACTGGGGAGGGGGTGCTCCTGGCATCTCGGGGGTAGAGGCCAGGGGGTACTGCTAAACATCCTGCAATACTCAGAACAGACCCCACAACAAATAATTGTTTCACCCCAAATAGCAAAAAGTACCCATTGCCGAGGTCTGAGCAGCACACAGAGCAGGCCCCTCACCAGTGAACACGACTGATCCCGCCCTAATGATGAGGTTCTTCCTGTGCAGCAGGCATTGGTCCCTTTACTTTACCAGGTACTCTCCACCAGAGAAGTGATTATTTCCATTCTGCAGCTAGGAAAACGGAGGCTAAGAAAATATAAATAATTTCCCCCAAAGACCTCTGATGATCGAGGAGAGGGCACTGGACCTCTATCTGCCTGATTCTGAGACCTGGGTTCCGAACCCCTGCCCTGCCGGGGTGTGTGCGCGTGTGTGTGTGTGTGTGTGTGTGTGTGTGTGGCGCCTCAGTCCTCACTTCCCAGGTTTATTTTTACTAGCTTAGGGAAAATCTCCAGGCCAGTTCAGAGGATGCATATTTAGAATTGCGCCAGTCCTCGCGCCCCGTGTGGGGCTGCAGATCTGCTTCCCCTCACTTTGTCCTCAGCTTTGACTAGCCCGCGGGCTCACAGCCCCTGAGTCCTAAGAAGACTGTTACAGATGAGGGGCTCTTGCCTTCAGCCAAGTGGTGTGTACCCCTGCGAAGCACTTTGCTGTGAGACAAACTGGAAGACAAAGCTGATAAGCAAACAGCCCAAGCAACTAGGTTCAGTGCCCCCAGTCTGAATTATCGGGAACAACGGGCCATGCGGAGGCAGCCAGGCTGGCAGAATATGGTTGAGGTGGCCATAGTAGTCACAGTCATTCATTTACTTCTCTGGTCGATGAACCAATTGGCCATCAATCAGCTTCTGCGTACGCGTCACGTTCCCAATGACTCCGACCAAGGGCTGCTGCTAGGAAACACGACCACACATGGAATCCTGGCTAAGATAGAGGTCAAAGGTTTGTGTGTGCTGGTTTGTGATTGACTCAGTCCAATGACGTAGAGGAATGTGAACCTTAGGAATTGAAGAAGAACCGCTATTTCTTGGACAATAATATTTAGGGTAAGAACAGGCTATACAAAACTCTAGGTCAGAGTTGGTAGTCCCCTGGACTCAGGCTGTAGGCTGGGACACCAGCGCCTGAAATGACTCTCAGCCCAGAGTGGTACATAATGAAGATCACACATTTTAATGTGAGCCCATCCTTAACAACTAAAAAGCTCTTCTCTGTTGCCTGTCACCAAGGAAAAAATGAGTTTGGCTAATGAAAGAGTAATTAAGGAGGAAATGGAGAGCATGAGGAGGGAAGTGGGAGCCTAATGGTTTTGGTTTGAGTTTTTGCTTTTCTTTAGTGGTTGTGAAGTGAACTTACCAGAGAGTAGAAGTCCAAGGTCACTAGATCTTGAAGTGCTGGAGTTCTTGATTTGTGCATGAAACTCCTTTGGATTAAAAGAAGCCTTTTCTTAGAAAAAAATGCTTTATTTTCCCCTGTCAAATTTTTACTATTTTATTTTGCAATAACGTCAAACTTATGGAAAAGTTGAAAGAATAATACAACCCAGAATCCCCAAATATTAACATTTACCACATCTGCATTGTCATTCTCTCTTTATATCCATATGTATGGGGGCTTTTTGTTGCTGTTGTTCTATTTCTAATTGAAGTATCATTGGTATACAATATTATATTAATTTCACGTGTAAATATAGTAACTTGACATTTGTATACATTACAAAATGCTCACTACCTATCACCATACAAGTTATTATGTTATTATTGATTATTTTTCCATGCTCTACCTCTTATCCCTGGGACTTATTTATCTTCTAACTGGAAGTTTGTAACTCTTAATTCCTTTCACCTGTTTCGCCCATTCCCCACCCCCACCCCCCGACCACCACTGCCCCAGCAACTGCCTGTTTGTGGCTTGGCAACCACATCTTCCTTATCCATTCATCTATTGATGAACACTTAGACTGCTTCCTTAACATGTTTACTTATTGATAAAATATACTTATTATTTTCTTAACTTTGAGAGTAAGTTGCAGACATGGTGCTACTTAATCTTTAAATACTTCAGTGTGTGTTTCCCAAAAGCAGGGCACTTTCTACATAATCATAGTAAATTATAAAAATTGAGAAATGAATATTTATTGAGAATGCAATATTATTTATCAGTTCAACAAATCTTACTCAAATCCCACTAGCTGAGCAAATAATGTTCTTTCTGGCAAAAGAAAAAAAAAATAGTTTTCTGACCCAGTATCACATATTACATGACTTATCACATCTCTTCAGTTCCCATTTATCTGGGGCAGTCTTCACTCTTTCTTTTCCTTCATGACTTTGATATTTTTAAAGAGTATAGGCCATATATTGTGCAGAATTGGGAGAGATGTCTTCCTGCAGGATTAGCTTCCATTTATGCAGAAAAGTGCTGCTGTGTCCTTCCCAGTGCGCAGGACCAGGAGGCCCATGATGTTGGTTTGTCCCTCAACTAGTGGTGTGAATTTTTGTTACTTGATTAAGGTGGTACCTGTCAGATTTCCCCGCTGTGAAATTATTATTGCTCTCTTTTTAATTAGTACATTTCTCACAGGGAGATATTTTGAGATTTTATAATTATTGTTTCTAATCAGAATTTCACCTAATAATTTTAGCATCCATTGATCATTCTTGCCTGATGTAATTGTTACTGTTACAGTTGCCAAATGTTGATTTTTCTAATTCTATCATTTCTTTTTACATTTATTAGTTGGCATATTAATTCTTCTATAAAATGAGGCAAATAACGTGCCCACTTTAACTCAAAAGGTTGTTGGGAGAATCAAATGAGATCTATATTTAAAAGTGCAGTGTAGACTGCTTCACAAATGCAAACCATTCTTTCACTATTCCTCCCCTTCTACTTGCCCAGCAAAACATGATGACGTAGAAAGTTTCCACTCTCTAATCTAGGACACATTAAACCCTATGAGCATTTGCCTTCTTCAAATAACTCCATGAAATTTGGATTGCAATGAAGGCTACAGAATCCATTTAGAAAACAACTCAACCTTTAGTTATTCAATTATTCAATTTATTGAGGCTAGAGTTGAACAACACACTATACTAATTGAATTTATAAATACAAAATTTCCTTGGGACGCCTGGGTGGCTCAGTTGGTTAAGCGGCTGCCTTCGGCTCAGGTCATGATCCCAGCGTCCTGGGATCAAGTCCCACATCAGGCTCCTTGCTCGGCAGGGAGCCTGCTTCTCCCTCTGCCTCTGCCTGCCATTCTGTCTGCCTGTGCTCGCTTGCTCTCTCTCTAACAAATAAATAAATAAATAAAATCTTTGGAAAAAAAAAATACAAAATTTCCTTAAAATTTCTAAAAATGAAATTTCCCAAGAGATTACACCAACACCTTACCTCAAAATTATACACTTTTTAATGTATTTATATATTTACGAAGGGAAAATTCTACTAGTTGGGCGTTAATTTTCCATAAATAAGTAACTCCTACACAGGAAAGATTTGGGAAACTAACCCAAATTATTAAGGCATGATCGTCTAAAAACGTGATGGCTTTAGAAATAGACATAGCCATATCAAAAGAATCCGCCAGTTTGCTTAAACCCACTATACTTTAATATTAACCTCTGACTTAGTTTTATCAAAGGACAGTCTCTTACATCTTCTTTCTTTAGCTAAAGATTTTTTGCCAGGAAGAAAGTTGAAAGCAGAGACCAAAATTTCCTTGAGAAGTGAAGATGATATATTATATCAAGTGATTTTTTTTTATCTGAAGTAATCTGTTCCTTATAAAGCAGTAGAAACAAAGTTGCATGAACGTGAGTACATGAGTGTTTGTGTATAATTCTATCTGTGTGTATGTTTCTATTCTTTATTAGAGAAAGAAATATTTACATGTACAGGAAAAAAAACTGGAAGAAAATATGTACCAAAAATATTAAGAGTCAAATGTGATAATCATTTCTTCATTCTTTATATTTTTTCTGTATCTGTCAATTTTTTTTTACCATGAGTATAAGTTACTTTTACAAACAGAAAAAAAGATGAACAATTTTTTTAAGTGGTTCAAATGAAAAACCAGGAAATATCTGTAAAAAAGAAAAAAGAAAAAAGAAAGCCCACGTTTATAAAATTGCTTGGCCTTGCAAGCATTTTGAACATAGGGTCCATGAACAGTCATGATTCCCAAAGCATCTGTGAGGTCTAAACTTCAACTCCAGGCTTAGCCATTGTCCTCTACGAAGCACTCAAAGCCCTTCTTGATTTTAAGGGTGGATCCAGATCAAGGGCAGAGATATGTGTGAACATAGGGCAAAGCAAGGAAACTTCCTGCATCAAAAGGGAGGGAAATAAGGTCTCTCCCGCAGGTTATGTTCTCTGTGACTCCTCTTGCTTCCAAAGGCAGAGAGAGCCAATGTAGACCCAGTGCTGCTCCTATATGGGGTGGGACCTAATGATCTCCTTCCTTTGCTCTGCCTATGACTGCGCTAGGAAGTTTGAGCTGCCATGATGCTCAGATCTGAGGCAAACAGGCAAATGCTGCCCCCCCCCCGCCCCCCCCCCCCCCCCCCCCCCCCCCCCGCCATCTCTGCCTGGTTCTTGTTCACTTCCTACTACGGGATAGCTTGCTCTTCCCAAGCAATCAGTATCCACAATAAAAGTGATAGTATAGGCTGTCTTTGTAAATGACAAACATTGCAATATGTATGGGATTTTATATCCCAAATAGTTTGACATCTCACTCCATGATACTTTTGATATTATGCTTCCAAATTAGTATCACACTTGTTTTCAATAATACAATTGCTTGATTTATTCACAAATGTTATTTTGCAGCCAAACATTGTATAATAATTAGTACAACTTTTAAGATGGCATATGCATTTAAATGGTCAAGACTATAAAATTAATAGGGGTACCTGGGTGGCTCAGTTGGTTACCATCTGGCTCAGGTCTTGATCTCAAGGTCATGAAATCAAGTCCTACTTTAAAAAAAAAAAACACCATAAAATTAACATAGTATTCTTTCTTTAACATTTCCAAAACAACTGTGATATTTATAAATTGGTACAGTCAGCCTACATGAAATAGTAATTTTTTTTTAATTTAGGAAAAGATAAAAAGGTAATACATGCTGAGGGAAAATGCAAGTGGTAGTCTTCTGAAACCCTCCACCTGTTTGAATTTTTGCCCCTAGGCCACCTCTAGCATGGACTAATTAGTTTTCTAGGTTATCCTGCTACACTTATGGTCCAAGCCTCATGATTTTCCAGAAAGAATTTGCATTCCTTTATCCTATGTTATGTGATTCTTTTTCTCACAGAAACTAGTGTGCAAAGAGAACAGAATCTGAGGTTTCTTGATTCTGTTTGGGATGCTGTGCCTTTGGCCATCATCCCTCAGTCTCTTCCCATTCATCTCACCCTCTCTCCAGGCGCTCCCTGGTGGCCATGCACTTGCATACCCTCTGCATGGAGTTGGGATGATCTCAGAGTTGGGTTGATGAATGACAATAACCCACTGAAAATGGAAACCAACTTGGAAATATTTCCATAGTGGCAACTACTTTGTCTGACAGTATAAAAATAATTAAGAATCTAATCAATCAATTGGAATAGATTCACCTATTCTACTCTTGAATTTCACGAGGTTGCAAGCGGTAAGATTTTACCGTGACAGTCTCTGTTTCAGATGGATAAATTCATACATTCATTCACGTCAACACAAGAGTTGCATCAGCTTTGCCATGGAACCTCTCTCCTGTTCACTTTCTCTGGCTTTTTTGGTTAATTTTTGCATTACTTTAGAAGAATGGTTGAGCACTTAAAAGGCCATCTCCCTAGCCAAATAATAGTTATTCTTCTTTTTTAACTATTCACTCAAATGCATTAAAATATCTGAAGTTCATCAGTGTTGGGTTATAGCACCGTGATGGTTCTAATTTGAGTTTTCTTTCTAATTTTGGACTCTCAGGTCACCATCTTTTATTGTTCAAGAAAGGAGAGTCCCTATCCTATACAGAGGGAAAAAAAAAATGTTCTTCTGGGTATTAGCCCTCCTAATCCTTTGTGGTTTTCTATGGAATTATAAAAGACAACTAAAGATTGCAGACATCACAGATAAGTATATTTTCATAACTGGTTGTGACACTGGCTTTGGAAATTTGGCAGCGAGAACTTTTGATAAAAAAGGATTTCGTGTAATTGCTGCCTGTCTGACTGAATCTCAGTCAACAGCTTTAAAGGCAGAAACCTCAGAAAGGCTTCACACTGTGCTTCTGGATGTAACCGACCCGGAGAATGTCAAGAGGACTGCCCAGTGGGTGAAAAATCAAGTTGGGGAGAAAGGTGAGTGATGTGGGGGTGGGAAGAATGGAGGGGTGTTGTAAATTAGCTACAGCTAAATGAAATGTGTTTGGATCTTAAATGACCTTTCAAGAAAATGTCTCCTAAATACCAGCTATGGTACTGGAGAATCTTGGAAAAATCTTAGGATAAAGCCCTCAGTAGTTTTGAGCTGCAAGCTCACTGTTTGCATGAGAGACACAGCCCACATTATCCTCAGTCTTAAAATCCCAGTGGGTGAATTTAGAACTGAGTTTGAGGTATTGACTTTTCCTGCACTTCTTTCATAAAATTCTAGTTTAGCTACATAAAATTCTACATTTAGCTACATTAGCTACATTTTAGCTGCATTCACAGAGAAGGAACTTGGGGCTAAAAGCTACCGGAGATCATGCAAGCAATCAATGTATGTGAATTTTCTCTATCATATCTTCATCATTTAGTTGAGACTCCAAACCACAAAAGCAATGGCTTAATAATGCTCCTGACAATTTTTAATGCTTGAATTCCAAATAACTTTAACAATATTAAATGTTTTCCATTATAAAACAATTGATGACTGGATTTTTTTTTTTTTTACTAAAAATAGATATGAAGTAGATTGTATTGCTCTTTGTAAAAGGCTGTTTATAAATAAATAAACTCTGGCTTTGCGATCTAGCAAATGGAAAAAATAGACCAATTTACTCTGCATCTAAGATGAAAAAGCAATAGCGAAATAAGTCAATCAGAGAAAGACAATTATCATATGATCTCCCTGATATGAGGAATTTGAGAGGCAACGTGGAGGGTTTGGGGGGGGTAGGAAAGGAATAAATGAAACAAGATGGAATCGGGAGGGAGACAAATCATAAGAGACTCTTAATCTCACAAAACAAACTGAGGGTTTCTGGGGGGAGGGGGGTCGGGAGAGGGTGGTTGGGTTATGGACATTGGGGAGGGTATGTGCTATGGTGAGTGCTGTGAAGTGTGTAAACCTGGCAATTCACAGACCTGTACCCCTGGGGCTAATAATATACTGTATGTTAATAAAAAATAAAAAATTATTTTAAAAAAAGACGAAAAAGCAAAAGGCTCATTCAGACAGTGTCAGTATTTTACATGCCGAACCAGAAATAGAGTTACTGTGAGACTGGCTTCCAGTAACAGAGCTCCAAATGTTTTAATTTCGCCTCCCTACCCTCTCAGAGTAGTTCCTTCCCAAAACTGTAAGGCATTTCAGAGCAGGAATGTGTCTACAAGGAGGAAATGGCAGAGTTGTGTAAAGCAGGGGCTGTATTTCCATCAAGGATGCCCATATAAGTGCCATCTTCCATCACACCAGCTTCCTTTCCACTCTGATCTAGGTCTCTGGGGTCTGATCAACAATGCCGGCGTCCTCGGCGTGCTGGCTCCCACCGACTGGCTGACAGTGGAGGACTACAGAGAACCTATTGAAGTGAACTTGTTTGGCCTCATCAATGTGACTCTAAATTTGCTTCCCTTGGTCAAAAAAGCTCAAGGAAGGATTATCAATATCTCCAGCATTGGAGGTCGGCTGGCATTCAGTGGAGGGGGCTATAATCCATCCAAATACGCAGTAGAAGGCTTCAATGACAGCTTAAGGTAAAGCAGACATTGACATATTAGGAAATAATAGGTGTAATGTTTACTGAATGTTAATTATGTACTAAACACTCTATTCAGTGCCTTAAATTATTCCCACTTTGTAGGCAATACCACTGAAACAAAGAGATTAAGTAACTTGCCCAAGGTCACCTAGCTGGTAAGTGGTGGAACTGAGATTTGAACCTAAGTCTATCCAAGTCTTTTTTACTTTTTTGCATTAACGTATAATGCTGACAGTGATGGTAAATTGATATTCTACAGGTTGGTGTGTTATACAGTCAGGGAATCATATAGAAAACCTAAGGCAGGGTAGAACTCTCCATTGGTATAACTGTCAGTTGCAGAAACAATAGTACCATCTTATTTAAACCCTCAGTAGAAAATTACCTGATCAGGTAAATGTAATTATCACAAAATAATAACTCAGCTATGCAGCTTTTGTCCCCCTCTTGTTGCAAGTTCTGGATTCAAATTTCCATACATTTCAGACACTACAGCTAAATGGGTGATAACTTTCCCATCCCCACTTCGCCCCCCAAAGACAAGAAAGACAGTTTTCCTCTGACGCTTCCATTTCCAAAAAAACTCAGAGCAGGAATTTACTAATCAGAGGTGAAGATTTTGCTCCCACAAGAAAGCACTGACCACATCTTTTTGCTGTGTGTTATCAGAGAACCCCATAGCTCAAAACAAAGAACCTATTTAGCAAATAAAGACCCCAAGTCAGTGTCCTCAGGCACTTATAACATTTGATATTCACTGGGTTTCCTGAATCTGTAGGTTTATGTCTTTGGTCAAATTTGATGAGTTTTCAAGCTATTGCCTCTTCAAACATTCTTTTCTGCAATCCAGCCTTTCTCTTCTCCTTCTGAGACTCTATAACACCAATGTTAGACCTTTGACTTTGTCCCTCAAATCCTTAAGGTCCTGTTCACTTTCTCATTTTTCTCTCTCTGCTGTACAGATTGGATAATTCCTAATGGTCTACCTTCATTTCACTGACTTTTCTCCATCATCACTGTGCTATTGAGTCCAACCAAAAAATATTTTATTTTGGTTATTGTCTTTTTCAAGTATAAAATTTTCATTTGGTTCTTCTTTGTCTTTTCTTTGGGAAGCATTCTAACTTTCCACTCACTTCAAGAGTATTTTCCTTTGTATTTGGGGCATTTTTATAATAGCTGCATTAAAGACTTTGGTAATTCCAACATCTGTGTCTTTCGGCATTAGCATCTGCCATTGTCTTTTCCCGTGTGAGTTGAGATTTTCCAGTTCTTTCTATGCTGAACATTTGGAATGTGCCAGTTCTTTTTATGCTGAGTATTTGGAATGATATGAGACTATGGGTCTTATTTAAGTCCTATGGAGAATGTTGATATTTTTGTTTCATTTTATTTATTTGAGAAAGAGAGAGAGAGCATGCATGAGTGGGGGGGAGGGGCAGAGGGAGGGATGGTGCCTGCCTGAGCTGAAGGCAGCTGCCTAAATGACTGAGCCACCGAGGTGCCCCAGTATTTTTGTTTTAGCAGACAGTTGATGAGATTGCATTCAGGTCACAATTGCTAACGATCATTCTGTACTTTGAGATTTCAATGTTTGCTTGATTTTTAAAGACTTTGGCTGTGCTATTCAGATCTGTTCTGCAGATGTGCTACACAGTAGCCATCTGGGATATGGAAGATGCTTGTCCCAGAGTTCACTCTCTAAGTCAGACCCACACATGCACTGTGCAGTGCATAAACAATGTTAGAGGGTCACTTTCCTGAGCTCCTCTCTCTGTCATCTTTCCCATTCTCTCTTGTTTCCTGGGACTGCCCTCCAGCTGGAAGTTACTCCATTCTGCCAACTACTTCACACATGTATGCTGGGCATGGGGCAACATGATGGGAGGAAAGAAAGAGAGACAAAAAGTACCAGGGTTTCTTCCCACCCTCTTGGAGACTAATAACCACTTTTAAAAAGGGATTTCAACTGAAGGACTGTGTGTTTGCAATGCAGCTATAGCATGCCTGAAATTACCCAGTAAAGAATGGTTTCTTTTTGTTGTTGTTGTTGTTGTTGTTGTTGTTTTCCAAATCATGGAGCTGGTATTGGAAATGGTATTGTATGCAGGTCCCAGTCCAGTAGTGGCTCCAGAATTTCTATATATAGGAGGATTTAGGGACAATGGTCCAACTGGGAGAAGGCTGGGCCTCTTCAAAGCTGTATTTGCCCACCACAGCGCACATACTGGGTTCACACTAGTTTGACTTACCTGGTAAACTTAGTTGGGTGACTTAAAGCCATTTGTCCCTAGATTGTATGTTATTTCATTAGTACACCGGGAGACAAATCTTCCCAAATACTTTCCAAAACCCAAAGGTGCACAGAAGATAGGTGAGTAAAGTAAATTAAGTTAGAAAATAACTTTTTAATAATTTTAATGGAAGCAACATACTTTTCAAAATCTTTCAAGATCAAGTTAATTTGCATTTTTAGTAAACTACACTGCAAACTAAACAATAGGCATGTTGCTAAAAGCAGAACCTAAGATAATTCACATTTTAAGTTCATTGGTAGAGTTCTTTGAAAATCATGTGGTACAGATGGCCACTGAGTACTTGAATTGTGGATAGTCCTTATGGAAATGTTTTGTAAGAGTAAAAGACACATCAGGTTTTGAAGATTTGGGGGGGAAATATAACATCTTATTAATAATTTCTATACTGATTACATATTGAAATGGTAATATCTTGGATATATTGTGAGAAAATATATTATTAAAATTAGTTTTGCCTTTTGTAAAAAAAAAATCATGTGGTAAAGACTTGTATAAAATGAGTAATTACTTCCTCATAGATCCTTGGTGGAAATATACATTAAATTTAGGAAATAATTATTCACATAATGGTTTGTAATTCTTTGTTTTGTTCTTAAAAGGGGGAAGTGCATCACGATTCCCCTAAAACCTTGTTGCCCAGTAAATCAGTAGACCTTTGGTTTTCTGAGGCCACATAATGAAAGATCTCGCTGAGCAGCATAGGGAGCAGGTGAGCCACATCAGAGATTGTCACACCTGTGTCCCCAGCCTGTCCTCATTCGTGTTGCAATGTCCTCACATATCTAAAATGGAAGTAGACTTGTCCATCCAGACCAATCATTACTCCATTTCCCCATAAGGTATTTTGCATACCGAGAAGAAACCTGTCCTTAACCCGACTGCTTGTCAATTTAATGAGAGAGGATGACTTAGTGGAGAGCACTAGTCCAGGAGGAGGTCTGCCCAGATCCCTTTCCCATTCTGCCATTAAACCAGCCTTCACCATGCAAACTTCAGCTTCCTCACTGCAAACTGAGAGTGTAGAACTAAATACTCCTTTCCAACCCATGCAATTCTGTGATCCCATGAAAAAATTCATTTGAAAATAATCACCCAAATAGCAAACATTCTCCAAACAAACCTGGATTAAACATCATTAATGTGTTCTTTTCACAGACGGGACATGAAAGCTTTTGGTGTACACGTTTCATGTATTGAACCAGGATTATTCAAAACAGGATTATCAGATCCAATAAAAGCCGCTGAAAAAAAACTCGCCATTTGGAAGCATCTGTCTCCAGATATCAAACAACAGTATGGAGAAGGTTATATTCAAAAAAGTAAGTCTCTGGGTGGACCCAGGGTTCCTCTGGAGTTCATTGTCCTAGGCAACATGAAGGAGACTCAAATACAAATGAAAAAACAAGGTTTTGTTAATGATATACCAATAGGGAGATTTAACATATGGATTAAAGATCCCTATTAATTCCAGTGCCATTTCTTACTTCAAGTGTTTACAAACATTTACTGAGCATTTACCCAGTGCCAAATCCTACCTTATGAATTCTATCATTTACTCCTCAAAAGAACCATAGGAGTAGTGAACAGAGGCTTGGAAAGGTGAATGTTCTACACACAGCTATACAACTCCTCCCGGTCATGCCTAGACTGGAGCCCACAGTCTTCACTTCTACACACCCCTCCTCTTTTTGGTAAACACCAACCACTTACTAAACATTGGTCAAGGATTTATGGAGTTTACAAAATATCAAGACTCAGACTCTGACCCTTAACCAGCTTAGTTAATGGAGGAGAAAAAGTAACCAGTGAGATTGTAAAACAATGAGACTGTGCAGAATGCAAGAAAATTGATCCTGTAAATCTTAGACAGACCCCAAAAGCCCGGAAGGGGTGCTAGACAGTACAGTCTCTAACTGCCCAAAGGAATTCAGAACTGGATGAAAGCATTGCCAGCCAGTGGCCTTTATGAGACAGGTCAGGTTTGAGTAAGACCTAAAGGCCAGGAAGGAATTATTTGGGTGGAAGCCTTCCAGAGCAGGAATGCACAGGGGGCGGAGATGGAAAGCAAAGCAGCTTAAGTCAGATTGAGTCAGGGATGGAGAAATAATAGATTAGTGTATGATGACTAACATATAGTGAACATTTGGTACTTGCCACCATTCTAAGTGGTTTACAGGGACTGCCTCATTTTAAATGCCTAAATAAACCCTGTGAAGTAGATATTCCCTGAATGGTCTAGAAACAGAGGCACAGAGAAGTTGCTTGCCCAGTGCCACACTGTTAGTAAGTGGAAGGGCTGGCTTTGAACCCAGACAGCCTGACTTTGCCATTTAGTCTTGGGCCCTGCGCGATAATGGGAACAAGGCATTAAGGAGCGGGTGGAAACAAACTGAGGGTTGCTGGGGGGAGGGGGGAGGGAAAGGGGGGTGGGGTAATGGACATTGGGGAGGGTATGTGCTATGGTTAGTGCTGTGAAGTGTGTAAACCTGGCGATTCACAGACATGTACCCCTGGGGATAAAAATTTGTTTATAAAAAAATTAAAATTAAAAAAAAAAAAAAAAGGAGCTGGTGGAACTTCCTGTACCAGGTCTCCACCTCCACCTCAAACTTCCTGGTCATGTTTAAAGCTTAGTCAACATCATTCCTCAAACACTTACTGGGCTCCTGTTTAAGCCACACAGGGCCCCACCTAACTTTGTGTCACTGTAACCTCAAAACTCTGGCCGTGCTCCTTCACCTGGTGGGTTTGGTGAGACAGCCAACTGTGGCAAAGTTCAAGGCCAGAAGTTTTCAAAAGGGAGCCAAGAGCCAAGTCAGATCCACCTGGGAGGTGTTTGGAATGATAGACTCCCCCAGCCACCTGACCCAAACTGCACACGCGTGCACACACACACATATGGAGAATGTCTGGTTTCGCAAACCTCCCAGTGCTATCATGTCACTAGATGCCGAGAACCTCTGCTGTTAAATACTCATGTTTCTCACTCATTATCAACTCTGAAAATTCTACGTAGGTTCAGAAATAAGGGCACCTGGGTGGTCCAGTCAGTTAAGCATCTGCCTTTGGCTCAAGTCATGATCCCAGGGTCCTGGGATTGAGCCCTACATAGGGCTCTGTGCTTAGCAAGGAGCCTGCTTCTCCCTCTCCTCCCTAATCATACTGTCTCCATCTCTGAAATGAATAAATAAAATCTTTTTAAAAATACCTCATTTAAAAGAGCTTTCTCTATAAGATATTAACACTGATACTTTCTAAATACCTATGAATAGGTCATCAACTTCCATCTCAAAATTATTTTTGACTTGGCCCCTGGCTCAGGTGTCCCCTCTCAGAAATACCAAAAGGCTTTAAGCACAGTTTTGCACTGGTTGTTTTTATTAGTTTTTCAAACTAGGACTTGAACATCAGCCAGACTCATAATTCCCAAGCAGACCATGAATTTAAGCTCACCCTTCTTCATTTCCTAGACTATAGTTGTGAAAGTTTAAAATAGCCACTAAGACTTGTTAGATAATCTCAGGTTCTCTGAACAACTTGTGGCTACAGGGGCCTTAACTTGAAAAAGAGATTAAAAATCATAGATTTTTCTCTTAGGAAGACACAACTCAGGTATGTTTTAAGAACACTGCAGGAATGCTCCGAGCCATTACCAATCTTCTGATAAAATACCTGCTTCTTTAAAACGACCCTAGAACGTTACTCAAGCATTTCAGCTGCCTAATCACCAGGATATGTTTAGCTTTCTGAGTCAAGACTTTTGGGGATGATTCCCTCTTTATTCACCGAATTATAGAGACACATGTGTATGCAGGTGCACACACAGGCACACTCACACAGCCCCTCCCCATTTCCTAAACATATAGTAGTCCCTTAAAACAAATTTAGGATCAAACCCATAACTTCTTGGGCTCAGGGGCCTCATGGACTTTATAAAGTATCTTTCTCTCATTGCTTTAAGGTAGTGTTTCTCAAAGTCTGCTCCCTGGACCAGCACCTCAGCATCACCTGAAAACTTGATAGAAATGCAAATTATTGGGTCCCACTTCACACCTACTGAGTCAGAAGCTGGTGGTGGGACCCAGCAACTGGGTTTTAACAAGCCCTCTAGGAAATTCTGCTGCCTTCTCAAGTTTGAGAGCCAGCAGTCGAATGAAAACATTGCTGCATCCTTTTCTAAGGAATAGAAAGAAACCCACCACAGGGGTCTCAATTTATGACAGCAAATTCAAAAGAAATTTTCACACACACACACCCTCCCCTTTACACCCCAGCCTCATACACTCCTTTCTCCCTTCTTCCAAAGAGTACATGTACTTTTGTCTCTTTCTACAGGTCTAGACAAGCTGAAAGGCACAACTTCCTTTGTGAATATGGACCTCTCCCTGGTGGTGGAGTGCATGGACCATGCACTCACAAGTCTCTTCCCAAAGACGCATTATGTTGCTGGGAGAGATGCCAAGGCCTTCTGGATACCTCTGTCTCACATGCCAGCAGTTTTGCAAGACTTTTTATTGTTGAAACAGAAAGTAGAGCTGGCTAATCCCAAGGCGGTGTGACCGGTGTGACTCAGCAGACAACAAATGCCTACCCCAGGCTATGAGATTGGCTGCTTTCAAGGGCATATCTCCTTTTTGGTCTCATTCCTTACCTAATCCAACCCAGATTCATTTAGATCATTTAGATGTGCTTCTTTTGATAAACAAGGGAGTCCTATCCACACTGGGAATGTCCCAGCATCCCTTCTTAAGCCTTCTTTGAGAAGAAGGGCAGCAATGACCTATCCCATAAAGGGCCATGATAGCACCTGCCCAGTATTTAGGTTTTGTCTGCTTAATATGATAAAGGGAAATTGAAAGCCTTTCCCATCCAACGTGATCTCTGCCATTGCCAGCCCCATTGCCTCTAGCTCCTACACCTTGAACCCCAGAATGTTAATTATTTGTCCCGTATCAGAATGTTCAGAGAGAGTGGATTGGATGTCTTATTTGCCCAGAAGAAGACTCAGAAAGACTGGAACTCAGTTTTGTAACCCGTGGTGGGTCAGGGGAAGGAGGGGTCAGGAAGCATCATGTGACTCATACAAACTAAGGGGAACAGAGAAACACTAGAGAGGATTGCAAGTAGGAGGATAGGGGAGGAGCAGAAGGACAAGAGGACTGAAAAGAAGAAACAAGTATAGAAGTGGAGGGAGGGAGAGTCCAAGACAAGCCTGCCTGTTCTAGAGGGAGCTGTGGAGGCTGAACAGCCGTTTCAAGGCGGCTGTGAACACGGAAGCCACACAGCTGTCTGTGGAAAGCTGGTAACAAAAGTAACCACTCGTTCCAAAGAAGAAAAACAGAAAGTATTCATGTCATTATGATGACTGTAAGATATAACAAGACCCAGAACATCTGCAACGACTTACACCCAAGATGGTTGGAAAGCCTGTATTTGAGGTGTCTCTGAAGCCCCATGAAGACATAGATCTAAATTAAGACTCTGGCCTACAGTTACAGTGACAGCTGTAACTTGCTCCTTGCGCGTATTCGTGGTCCCGATTGGACCGACCCTGGCCCCACACCTCATCCGAAAACAAGTTCTCTACACGGTTGCTTCTCCAGATGTCAGCACCCAGTATCACTCATGTAGGTTGGTTGACGATTCACATGAAAAGCCTGAAGTGTCAAAATTCAATATTTGTGGCTAAATGATATAGGGTGAAAGAGCCAGAAAAATTGCATCATGTACACACACAGACACACGCATGCACACACACACACACACACACACACACACTTATTGTGAAGAAAATATTGAATATCTGCTGCATGAAACCATACCCATTTGAAGAGATCAGCGATGCTATTCATTTTTATTCACCTTTCTGGAAACATCTGTTCATAAGGGAGTCTCCTCTTCTCACATTTACAATGTATTAATGACTTTGAAAAACAAATTTTCAATGGTTGTCAGTCCACCTGGACATATATGTCATTATTTTAAGGGAAAATACACTCAATCCTTTTTGCATGAAAATGAAGAAAATCACAGCAGGAATCGGAAGAATTGTCAGCCAAAGTTATCTAAGCTGTTGTCACTACCAACCCGGGAAGTCATCTCCATCTTAGTTGGGGTCCCATTGACAGCTCACCTTTAAGATCTCTGATTTCTTATTGTTGCCAGTAATTGCCCGCGGGTTAGGGAACCCTTGCACAGCTTGTCCTTGGAGCTGAAGTTCATCAGTGTTGTTTGCTGAGGCTCTTCCTTCTCACCTTGAATTCCCAGGTCCTGGCTTCGTCACACTGTTTTAAAAATGTTGGGCCCGCAGCTCCCTGATCTTCCTGGCTTCTGCTGCTTCCAGGACTTTTAAACTGCAGGAACCTGCTTTGCTGAATGTCCAACCATTCCAGTTGTGTTGTTGGGTCTACCTAATGGTGTTATTTCCTTTGTTTCACCTGGACCTGAGTTCTTTGCTCATTTCTCCAAGTAACTACAATTGGCAAATCCCTGTTTCATTCAATCCAAAAGTGTTCTACTTAAATGAATGCTCCCAAATACGGTATCATCTCAAAACAAAATCAAATATATTCACCCAAGCAACCTTGAAAGCTTTTAAAACTAAATAAGAAGATGGCAGTATTTGGAATATAAAGGTATAGTTTCAACAAAAGCACAAGACCTGGAAGAAAGAGAAGGAGAGAGGAAGGGAGGGGTGTAAGAAGGTCATTGCACCAGGAGTCTGAGGTATGACTGCCTCGACTCTCTCCATCTCACCATCACTTCTGGTATTCTCTGTGCTCTTAGGAAAATAATATATTTTTTATCTATACTATTTGGGAGGACATATACTTGGCATTCTGCTAAGTCCTGGCCAGTAAGGAATGACACAGTCCCTTCCTTCATAGAGCTTATTATAATCCAAAAGCTGAGACTACCACTTGGGATGCCTTAGAGGAGCTTCTCCAGGAATCTGTGGTCAAGCTAAAGTGAGATGTTGTTTTTCTACCACCTCTCGTTTCTGGGACCCTTTCCTCACTCAGTTTGGAGGCACAAGGAGAACCTCCCAGACTTTTCCTCTGATCTGACCTTAAAAATCCCACTATGTCCTCTGTAGCTCTACCAGGATATCCACAAGGTATTCACATCTGGAGTTCCTACCACTCTCACCCCACCTACCCTTTCCCAGGCAAGCACCAACTACTATCAATTTGATCTCCTAAGGAGATACCTCATCTACTACTTTTCTTCTCCAAGGGGATCATCTGTTCAAGCTTTCATCATCCCTTATCTCAATGGTAGTATATTTACCCTTGTATTCTTTCAATGATTTCTCCTCACTGCAGTCCGAATTACTCCGAATTCAAATTTGATTATTCTACTCTTTTCCCCACCACCACTTTCTTAAACCCTTCAATGTGTTTCCATTGCATTTTGGCTAAGGACAAAAATGCATTACTTAAATGACATTGCCCCAGAACTTCTCATTAGCTTCATTTGAAGCTATTCTCCTCCTCAGCTAGCCCCCTCAGACCCTTTGCCCATGCTCTTGCCTAGGAAGTTTCCATTTTACTTGCTTATCTAGTTTCCTTATCCTGTAGATCTCAGACCCTTCCTCAGGGAAGCCTGTACAGTTCCAAACTCTGACCACAGTCTTTGTATCCCAAATTGGTTTCTGTCCTGTACAGGACCCTTATAACAATCTCTCATTACATATTTGTGTAATTAATTCATTACTATGGGTCTCCCCAACCAGACTTTAAGTTTCATGAAATCAGGAATCATGACCCTTCGCTTATCTTTATAATACCTTGCCTAGCACAGTGCTGGCACACAGACCACTGTTCAAAAATATTTATTGAGTGAATTTAGAAATCAGCCTCTATGAACCTTTCTGACTAGGGGGCAATCTAACACTTAAGATAGGGCTTGCCAATCCCATTGATTGTGCTATGAAATAATCAGTTTGATTAAATTCCTGTAACTTCCTTAAGTCTTTGACTACTTCCACAAGAGCTCCCTACCTCCTGTTTTTCTGTAAGCCTCCCTTTGGAAACTAGTCGCCAACGGTCTGTTGGTCCCGAGACACTGTGAAGGAACCTCCATTCATGTTGAGCCATTCTGGGCTCAGTGGTCACAGAACAGGGAGCACCAGGAATCATTTCATCCACTTCTCTGCCTGTAGGATATATGGCCAAGCCAGCCAGGCTAAAGAGAACCACTTCAATTTAAAATCTCTCTTGGGGTGCTTGGGTGTCTCAATTGGTTAAGTGTCTGACTCCTGATTTTGGCTCAGGTCATGATCTTGGGGTTATGAGGTGGGGCTCTATGCTGGGCTTTGAGTCTGCTTATGATTCTCTCTCTGACCCTCCCCTCCTCTAAAAAAATTAAAAAATAATAAAATAAAATATTATAGTATACGAAATTAAATCTTTTCAGAAACCATAACTGGGCAACCCAGCCAATTTTTAATAAAGAAAATAGCCAGGAGCTTTTAAGAAAAATGACCAATTTTGCCTTTATTCTCTATTAATCCCAATAATTCTCAGGAATGTGAGAGATCAGAGTCCCATCAGGATGGAGGAAATAGTTAAACAGTCTCAAACTGGAAAGCTGTGTAATGTATAGAAATTATTTGTAATGATCTAAACTAAGCCATAGTTTATAAGGACAATGCTGGTTGACAATTTCATGGATTTTTTGCCTGTTAAAAAATAAGACAATTCTGTTGATATTCATAATACTGACATTCTTCCTCAACCCTGTGACTCATTTTGAAAAAGAAAATATGAATAATTTCCATCCTACTATATATATGAGGCACTAAAATAGTCAGGGCTCTGGTGCAGATTCTAGTTTAGCTGAATCTCCGAGCTCTTTTTGCACACAGCACCTGCCCGAGAAAGAGCCAGATCACAGCTCTTGGCTGATTAGTCCCTAGAAATAAATAGCACTCTGGCCTGAAATGGGTCAGGCAAGGCAATGTAGCATTCTGTCACATTCTACAACCAGCAACTGCCCTGAACAGTTCCATTTCAGTCCCTTTTGAGAAAGTGGACACGGAAAGGGTTCCACCATAGATACATAGCATAAGCTCTGGGCAAAAACCATTCAGTCCTATCCTGAGGCAGTGGGGGCGGCGGGGGGGGTTGCTAATTACTCTCAGCCGTCTGGGTCTGTTTTTGCTCTTAGATATGGCAGCTGGAACTTGAGTACGATGCCACCTAATGAATGGTGGTGCCTGGGTTTGGGATCGGTAAGCAAGCAAAGTAGCTTCCCACAGGTATAATAAGAAAATATTATCGATGGTTATTTAATACTTAGTATGTGTTAGGTTCTTAATGCATTTGGATATCGCACAAATGATTTCATCTAACCCTAACCATATCTCAGGTATGTTTTGTTGTTGTTTCTGTTGTTTCATTTATTTGTTTTTAATATGGTAAGAACATTTAATGTGGGATCCATTCTCTTACGTGAAGTGTACAATACAGGATTATAAGTGTAGTCACAAAGTTGTACAGCAGGTCTCTAGAACCTAGTCATTTGGCATAAATGAAATTTTGTACTGGTTGAACAGCAATTCCCCATTTCCCCTGCCCGCAGTCCCTAGAAACCACCATTCTACTCTCTGCTTCTATGAGTTTGAATATTTTATATACCTCATGTAAATGGAATCATGCCGTATTTGTCCTTCTGTGACTGGCTTACTTGACTTAGCATACTGTCCCCCAGGTTCTTCCATGTCGCCACATAGGGAAGAAATATCTTCTTTTTAAGGCTAAGTAAACTTTCATTGTCATTATATATCACCTTTTCTTTCTTGGTCAATCTGTTGGTAGACATTTATGTTGTTCCCATATGTGGGCTATTATGGATAATGCCACAATGAATATGGGAGTGCATATACCTCTTTGAGATCCTGATTTTAATTCTTTTGGATAAAAACCCAGAAGTGAGATTGTTGGATGATATGATATTTCTTTTTTTAATTTTTTTTTAAAGATTTTATTTATTTATTTGTCAGAGAGAGAGCAAGAGAGCGAGCACAGGCAGACAGAGGCAGAGGGAGAAGCAGGCTCCCCGCCAAGCAAGGAGCCCGATGTGGGACTCGATCCCAGGATGCTGGGATCATGACCTGAGCCAAAGGCAGCCGCTTAACCAACTGAGCCACCCAGGCGTCCCATCTTTTTTTAATTTTTTGAGGACCCTCCATGCTGTTTTCCACAGCAGTTGATCCATTTCATTTTCCTGCCAATGGTGCACAAAGGTCCCAATATCTCCACATCTTCACCAACACTTACCTCTTGCTTTTTTGATAATCACCATCCTAACAAGTGTAAGTTGATACGTCGCTGTAATTTTGATTTGCATTATTTGATCATCAGTGATTAGTGATATTGAGCATCTTTTCACTTACCTGTTGGCTATTTGGATATCTTCTTTGAAGAAACGTCTATTCAAGGCCTTTACCCATTTTTTAATCAGGTTACTTGTTTTTTTATTATTGAGGTGAAGAAGTTTTTATATATTTTGGATATTAGATATGTTTTTTAGAGTTGGAGAAATGAAGTCACAGAGAGGTGGACAATTTGCACGAGCTCATACTCCTTGTAAGTATGGGCCAAGGTTCAAACTTGGACTGTCTGATGCCAGAGCTCACACTCAAACCACTGAGCTCCACTATATAGAAACAGGGTACTTTTCTAAACCTCGATTCTGGGCCTGTTTAAAAAAAACAAAAAACAAAAAACTTTACTAATCTAACATGAGTCTTGCCTAGGCAATAATATTATGCATAAGGGGGCCCCTGGGTGGCTCAGTGGGTTAAGCCTCTGCCTCTAGCTCAGGTCATGATCTCAGGGTCCTAGGATCGAGCCCCGAATCGGGCTCTCTATTCAGCGGGGAGCCTGCTTCCCCCCCTCTCTCTGCCTACCTCTCTGCCTACTTGTGATCTCTGTCAAATAAATAAATAAAATCTTTAAAAAATATATTATGCATAAAAATGATGCCTAATTTTGAGCTTTTATAAATATAGACTTTTTTTGTTTTCCCCCATTCTAATTTTAAACTTTTCTCACAATAAAATAACTAGAGCACGTATACACCATTTTTCAAGTCCTTGAAGTTTTCTGTCTAGATATTCTTTCTTCCCTTCTTTTTTTTTCTTTTTTGTTGTTATTGATTTTATTTATTGTTAATATTATTGTTAGTTGGTTCAAGAATTTATATGTAATCAGCTTTTGCTAATCTCAATAAAGGACTTATATCACCTGTCTTGACCTAAGACCAGCTCTTTGAATCTTTTAGCTTTTAAGATCAGAAAAAGGAAAAAAGACAGAAGGCCAGGATCCCACAAACACTTTTTCCCTATGCCTGTATTTTTTTGCCAGTGCAGAGAAGTGATGCCAGAAGTGCCAATATGAGGTAATGGGGTGGACTGTCCTAGTCACCATGGCTAAAGCTAGCCCTGGAAATACTAATGAGAGAAAGGAGGGGATCTTAGCTGACTGAGGTCAGGGCCTCCTAGTGCTAACACACTGAGATCCAAGATAATACCATAGGTAGCCAGACATTCCGACTTGGCTGGAAAAGGACATGCAGCCCAGTATGTCTCAAGAGATGTTTCCACTAACAACATTCCAAGTATGACAAGTTTCTGCTCCAATACCACTGAAGAATGGTAAGGTCACAACCTCCTAATTACCTTGTTGATTAGCTGTAGTTAATAGAATGTTCTTTACTATTTTTGAGCCAAATACTGTCAGTAGAGAGGAGAGAGGGGAGAAAGGGCTGCTGGTTCTGAAACCATCATGATAATAACAGTTCATGTTCATTGAACCTTTAAAATGAGCCAGCATCCACTCTGAGTACTGTCCATGCATTTTCTCATGTCTTTACAACTTTCACACAACACATACTTTTACTGTTCCCTTTCACAAATGAGCCTAATAGTCAAGATTCACTCAACTCTAATAACCTATGATTCCTAAATTCTCCCTAAGTCCTTAAATACGAATGAAGGAAAGAAAGAAAAGTTAGTGGATTTTAAAACTTGAAATACTTAAAATTCTTCCTGGAACTCTGCAACCATCCTAAATGAAAAACTCTAAAATTCTGCATGCTGAAAGCACAAGACAAACCTCCTGGCCAAGGACCCTGAGGCCCCCTTGCTCTGTTCTTGAAGCCTTGAGAGAAACGACAGGCAGGGGTCTGCAGGCTCTTCTCATTCTTCTACACACTCTCCACCGTTAACTGCTAACACCTTTCTAGAAACAGAGCTTTTCTTCATGAGCTAAAATAGGAACAATTATCTCCATGCTTTACAAATTCCAGTGCTCATTCTGAATGAGATAAACCTAAGTATCTGATTGGGAAACTCTCCAAGTACTCAAGTTTTGTGTGGGCTCCCTCCCCACACTGGCCACTCACTTCCAATTTAGAATTGAATCTGATCTGAGTTCTGTCCTCCAGAGGAGCACTTTTTATCATTGATTTAGATGAAGACAGAGAGGCAGGTTTGTTAATGCACCAGGGGAATACCTGAAAAGATAGACTCTGGGTTTAAAATCTGAGTTCTAACCATGGGCTAATACAGGAAATGATATAGGGTAAGATGCAGGGCTCTGCGATGGTTCCAAAAAAAGCAAGCATGGCATTCAGAGCTATGTTGTGGAAATACTAAGGCATTTTATGCAATAGTCAGCTCGAAGAGAGTCAACAGTGTGATGTAATGGTATGACGTAAACTGCTCACCCCACCTGCCACTCACACAGGGAAAAAATAAGTAAATGATGCTTTGATCTTGGTTTAAATTTTAAATTTGCAACATATAGAGGAAGGTTGGTGATAGCTGTGTACTCTCAACTGCTCAGAGCCGTGGGAAAATGTTGCCTTCCCTGTTGGGAACCCCAGCCTCCTATAGTCACAGACATTCCAAAGATGGTGGCCAGGAGATCAAGGTCATCTAAAGACCAGCTTAGCAGAAGGAGAGCTGAAGACTCTGGAGTTACTTGAAAGGAGACTCTGTGAAATAGGGGACAGGGCAGCCACTTGAAGGATCCTCTCTGTGAAGCAGAAATTTTTTTTTTTTTTAAGATTTTATTTATTTTTCAGAGACAGTGGGAGAGTGAGCGAGTAAGCACAGGCAGAGTGGCAGGCAGAGGCAGAGGGAGAAGCAGGCTTCCTGCCGAGCAAGGAGCCCAATGTGGGACTCGATCCCAGGACGCTGGGATCATGACCTGAGCCGAAGGCAGCTGCTTAACCAACTGAGCCACCCAGGCGTCCCTGTGAAGCAGAAATTAACCTCATTCCAGGAAGTATAGAATGGTAGGGCCAGGGTCATGGGTGGAAATTATGTAGAGTTCAAGTTCACTACAGTATTAAGGAAGAGGGTTTGTTTTTTGTTTTTTGTTTTTGTTTTTTTGCCAAGGAGCGCTTGACTGAAAAGCAAGTGTGGCTGGTAGACAATCACAGGAAGGACAGCCTTTGGGATGGAGATGCTGGAGAAGGGATTCAAGTGGGGCCAGGGTGGCTAACTTGCTTGACATCTCAAAATTCTCACAAACTTAAGATTGTATGATTGGGCCAAGGGGTTTTGCCCAGATATGACACATACAAGTGCATGGACAGCTAAGAACTTCCAGTCCCTAAAGTCTGACAGAGCAACAGGCCTAATGCTTCTCACCCCACTTCATAGAAGGCCTGAAATTTCATTTCTTCAAGCCTTGAAAGCTCATCTTAACCTCACAAGGACGAAGGAGACAGGTGTTCAAAGCCACATTTATAGACTTCCAGATGAACTTAGACTACACTTCAGATGGTGCCCAGAGGCAGCCCCAGAGCCAGCACAGGGAAGGGCAAGCCGGAAGGAGCTTGGGACCTGTGTGTTCTTGACTAGTTTAGCTGTGCACGTGCAGTTATCCAAAACATGGACTGATTTTTAGAAATGGATATAGCTTAAATAAATAAAGCTCTGCAAAGACTACGTAGTGAAAACCTTGTTTTCCTCTCACCAGACTTCTAATCCCTAGCTAGGAGCTTCTTGTGTATCTTTCCTAGGACCTGTAGATAAATATTAATACATAGATATCCTCCTTGCCCTCATTCTTAAACAAATGGTAGCAGTGTTAGACTCTACAGGTTTTTTTCTACTTTTCTCTATAATATGCTCAAATTTCAGTGAACAAGAGAGTAGCAATATTTAAAACAAATGCTTACAGTTTCCTTTTTATATCTGGCCCAGTCTGAGGCAATAGACACTGTGATTGCATCATTTTACTTCGTCATCCCTTGACTTAACTAGTGTTAAGTCGCTAGTTAAGTTTAACTAGTGTTAAAGTCATTAAATCATGGTGCTATTATTCTTTCATTAAATATATTTTAAAATTTGTATTTCCTACACCCTTGTTTCTTCTCTACTTTAATGCAGGATTGATCCTTGCCCTGGATAAAAGAAGAAAGGAGATGATTATATTGATTATAAGCAGTTCTTAAGAGTATAATGTTATTTATCAATACTAGTGGTTACAAGTGGAATCTCTAATGCATCAGTCAGTGATTCTGAAGGTAAGTTGCTCCTCTATGAGAGGTTAATTAACTCTTTTAGGAAACCAGTTAGCAAACATTACAGCCTCTTTTGGGGGATATCTGATTCCCGAATGGTCTTTGATTCACTGAGAGTCTTTTACACGTCATCGACAGTCAAGGGCTTCTAAAATTTAGCCACTGACTGAAATTCTTTTCCTTCATTTCTTTATTTCTTAAACCAGTCCTTTCTATTTTTTGTGGATGAGTACCCAGAGATCTATTTACTTGACTATTGGCTAAAAGTAGCAAACGAGGCATTAACAAAGTTGCTCTGTTGGATTCCAAAACCTAACCCTCCTGGAGAGTTCTCTGTTAAGCAAACCACTTCCCTGCATGTTGGGAAATGGAGTCACAATGCTGATCATCACTTTGGAATGACAGAGGGGGGCTGTCATGGATTAAATTTTGTGCCCCCACAAAAATAGATATGCTGGAGGCCCAGGACCCCAGAATGTGACCTTTTCTGGAGATAGGGTCTTTACAGAAGTGATCAAGCTAAAGTGAGGTCACTAGGTGAGGTCCTAATCCAATACGACTGGTGTACTTATAAAAAGGAAAATTTGGACACAGAGACAAGCACACCTTGAGGGAAGACAATGTGAAGAGACATGGGAAAAAGATAGCCATCTACAAGCCAAGGAAAGAAGCCTGGACCAGAGCCTTCCCTCATAGCCTTCCAGGAGATGCAAACTTGATTTCAGAATTCTAGCCTCCAGAAGTGGGAGACAATAAATTTCTGTTGTTTAAGCCCAAAGTTTGTGCTACTTTGTTACAGAACCATATAATGGTATTAACATGGTATTGTCTGGGCAAAATCATGGAGTAAAGCAATCCTTACGAGCTCATCTAGTCCGCCTTCTTGCTTCTAAGCATCTTTCCCAGATGAATACCTTTTAAAAACTGTGATAAATCTGCCTAGACGTGCTTCACCAGTGGTTAAAAGCAAAGACTCTTGGATCGAGCTGCTGGAGTCAAAACCCAGCTCTGCCCATAGCGCTGGCTTTACCACTGGCAGGTACTTAATTCCTCTAAACCCTCGTTTCCCCATCTGTAGACTGGGGATAACAAGAGTACCTGGCTCAGATAGTTACAAGAAATAAATTAGTGAATACATGTCAAAGCGTAGCACAGTGCTCAATGAATGTTAGCTGTTGTTATCGTTTACTTCATTGGCACCCTCTCAAATGAGCTGAGGCTCATGGCAGAACCTAGCTGTAGGTCAGCCCCATCTTGGCCTGTGATTTGAATGGACTGGACAAAGACAAGGGCAAGAGCAATATTCTGATTTTTCTTCTTCCCAGTTTTATAAGTTAAGTGTGATAAGAAGGGATTGAACTCACAGCAGAGCACTCAGAATGATGAAAGGGAGAAGAATCAAGACCTGTGAGGGAGAAAAACCGTCACACAAAACATCCTTTGGTCACCATCTTCTTCCTACCCACTCTGACTGCCTGGGTCACTGTGACAAAGATGGAGGACTGGCCTGACAAGGCCCCCAGTTACCCAACCTGTGTTAGAACTGGAGTAGCAGCATTGCAAGGCCCTTCATCTCTCTGTCCCATCTTCTAATTATTTTTTTTTAAAAGGATCAGAAGCCCTGAAAGATAGGGAGACTGCAACAAGATTATCTGTCATTTGCCCAATAGAGCAAGGCTCAGATAAAACATGGGTTTCTTCTCTTGTGAGAAAGATAAGAGAAGGAAGACTGACCCCAGAGAGTGCGCTATAGAGATCTAAGAACTCCACCATCATCATCCCTGAAGAGTTGCAGAAGTGAGATGATGATAGTGTTATTACCAAATATTGAGCAACCACTACACACATGGCACCATGTTAACTTTGCACCATGGTTATGAAGAAGAGTAGGGCTCAGGTTGGATACTTCAGAGCTAGGGGCCAGCAGTCAGGACAATCTGCTCCCATTTTGGACAGCCCCTCCTAGAGGCAGCCACCAGCCACAGACGCTGCTCAGGGTCCATCTTGTTCTCTGCGTATACATTTTTAGAACATCTAAGCCATAGCAGGGAGAAGTCTTACCTTTCATGAGTGAAGTAGATTCACTTGATCTTCCATACGAGTTTTGAACAACTGAAAGCTATCATCAAAAATAACCATCACGGGACACCTGGGTGGCTCAGTTGGTTAAGCAGCTGCCTTCAGCTCAGGTCATGATCCCAGCGTCCTGGGATCGAGTCCCACATCGGGCTCCTTGCTTGGCGGGGAGCCTGCTTCTCCCTCTGCCTGCCTCTCTGTCTGCCTGTGCTCGCTCTCTCGCTCTCTCTCTGACAAATAAATAAATAAAATTAAAAAAAAAATAACCATCACAATCATCTTGATGTGAAAGCAGGTTCTTAGACAAAAATCTTGGGTGAATTTAGGTCTGATATCCTTTGTGCTACCATAAATTAGCTGAGATCGTTGCTCTTCTCCTAGGTAATGACACAGCATTTCCCCCGTGAACTTTTTTAGCACTATGTAATGAAATGCAGTGGAAACCACAGGAAATATTGTGGTTGGGTTTTGAACTTCAGTCATCACACTCAACCCGAACACTGTGACAAGGGTACTGTGGAATAAAAAATAGAAAGAGGGGGTGACATCATTGGGATGTCCCCATCCTTCTTTAAGTGACAAAACAGCCTAGGGATGACCAGAAACACCATTTGGGGGACCTGACTTATGGCTTTCTGGAACAAGTGTCTCCATTTAAACTCAAAACTAAGAACAAATCAGAGGGTGGGGCTTCCACTTGGGCTGCCCCTTCAGCTCCCAGACAAGAGACTACATCTGAGGATGGCTGGGGTGTCTAAGTACCAGCCTATTTCCTAGTGGTTAGCATTGTATTCAGCTCTAAGTTAGGTGACGAACATTTCCTTGGTGTCTTCTATTTTCAGAGCCAGGTCAAGGGCTGGCAAAATGTCCTGTTGTAGGATTGCATAAGCTCTCCCTCTACATTTCATCCCTAGATGGTTAAAGTAGCAACTGCTCTTCCATTTCAGCAGGAAGTGAAGTAAGACCACCTGTTCCTTCTGCAAATTGCCAAAGAAACTTGCAAAAGGTATATTATGAACCCAAAATGAGTTAGTGCAGAGAGAAAGTGAATGAGTAATTGTAGAAAGTCCTACCAGTTATTGAACACTTTTTTTTTAAAGATTTTGTTTATTTATTTGACAGACAGAGATCAGAAGTAGGCAGAGAGGCAGGCAGAGAGAGAGGAGGAAGCAGGCTCCCTGCTGAGCAGAGAGCCCGATGCAGGGCTTGATCCCAGACCTGAGCCGAAGGCAGAGGCTCAACCCACTGAGCCACCCAGGGGCCCCTTGAACACTTTTTATATGACTCTGTGTTACAATGTATTATCGGATATAATCTTCTCAACAACCTTATAGCAGGTGCTATTATGATGAATCATTTTACAGAGGAGAAAAACAAAGATTTGAATGTTGTGCCCAAGGACACACACACACACATACACACACACACATTCCCCTCCCCAACCCCTGGACAGATGTGGAACTCGATCCCGGTTCATTAGACCTTTATGGATGACTTACGGATGTCTCCATTCCTCCTGCCCCTTCGCCTCGCACACAAGGCAAGTTTTCAAAATGACTTATTCATGTGTTCTAATTTATTCCCCCTTTCTTCTAGAGGAGTAAGACTTAAAACTTAAGACTATGGTAAGAGAAGTTAGCCTGTAAAATATTTTCACGTTTTCCTATGCTATCTAGACTAGGGTAGGTAGCCTAGGTACCCTTCTTTTCTTCCTCCATAGTAAAATAGAAAGCAGGAGAGTGTTTTCTAATTAATCTAAACTCTTCTGTGATGATAATAATAATAAAGCTCCCCAAACCAAGATAAAAGAAAATTAGAACCCAAGAAGATTCGAGATTTATTAGGAAAATATTTTTATATTACACTGGAGTGGATCGCTAGGAAAATGTATTTCCGACTTTTAATGAAACCAGAAGCCAGGGTTAGGAGAAACCAGGAAGAGGAGAATTCTGCCTGGAGGTCCCCGGCCCGCCCCTGCAGGGCAGCCCATTAGTGGATCACCTCATTTGGCCAGCAGGTGGCGCAAGCTCGAATGCTCAACAGTTTCTTAAAATTGCCAAAGAGCAAATGGCTACATCTCACCTGGAAAGGGTTGCTTGAGCTCTTTTAGGGTCAAGTTTAAGGAAGACTTATTTTTCAAAATCAATTAAAACTGCAAAAAAAAAAAAAAAAAAACCCCACCCACAAACCCTTACAGTATTTTTATAGATAGAAATAGCATATTCATGAGGCCAGCCCATGTACCTGTGTGTCAAGTGAATTGGACCCGGGAAGGTGTTTCAGGGGAGGAGAGACAGGCAAGACACAAAGGGGGCCAGAAGTTTCTGAGAGGCAGCACGTGCCTTGCGTACTGGTCTCATTCTCCTCCTAATCTTGAAATACACTTATTCCTGCCACCACGAAGAAGGTGTCACCATCAAAAAGAAAAGCACTTAGTCCAAGGTCACACTGTGGGTTAGTGGCTAAATTAGGAGTTGAGCTCTAGTGTGTTCGATTCCCAGCTCCAGCGTCGTTCCACGGCATGGACCGGTCCTTCTCACGGTGATACTTGGCAAGGAAGCCCTAGACGTGGTCGGCCCTTTCTCCAAGTGGTTTCGGGGCAAGACACTGCTGCTTCCTGAAGCCGGTCCCCTCCCTTCCGCTATTCCTCCCCTGCAACACCCCAGACCCCAGGGAACAAATGGAAAAGGAGTGAGATTCCCCCTCCTCGCTCCACTTTTGTCAAGATTAAAGTCCGCAAACCCAGCGGTGCCATTTGGACGCTAGGGGGCACTTGATGCTCGTAAAACCCCTGAGATCCAGGCAGGGTCCCGCTGTTCTGTTCGCTCAGACTGGCAAGGACCCTCGGTCCCTCCGTCCCTAAGAAGTTTCACTTCTAATGGATCGAAATCTACTTCGAAACAGAGTCATTTCTTTATTTGGTAGCTTTCTCTTGCTCTAGAATTCTTCCTTTCAGACCGTCTCAATGACTCATTGCTCTAGTCATTGCTATGAGAACGCGAAGAGCAGGTCCCCCTGGGCCTGACGGCAAACCATCGTGCTCCCCGCTATTGCTAGCCTCTAGCATGACCCAGAAGAACACCGAACACAATCAGTGAATAAATGTTTTTTTTTTTAAACAAGCAGGTGATTAAAGACAGACATAAAAGAAAAATCACCCCATCTCCAAAATCCAGTGCCCACAGCTCACTGCGCTTAAACGCCTTCATGGAGAAAGAAGCATGGATGGGTGAAACCAGCCACTTGAAGAAGCTGCCGTCCATTCCACTGGGGGAAGCCCAGAGCGCCGCGGAAAGAAGGGGAGTAGAGGAATACTCTTATTTCGAGAACAGGTGCCCCCCTACATGCAGAGGCCCTTCTAAGCTGGGCCCTTGGCAACAGCCTTTGAAATAAAGGAGTGCTGGCAACACAGGTTGGACATGAATATGCAAATGAGAATCCTCAAGTTGCCCACTTCATGCTTTTGGATCTTTTTTTTTTTTTTTTTTTAAATCAGACACTAACCATGACTAACAAAAAATAAAGGAGAAAGAAAAAGGTTGACCTTCACTTGGTTTCTCCCACTGACCTCCCTGTGCCAGAGCCAAAGCACTTTTCAGAGGAGGGAGAAAGATGGTGGGGGTCTCCGAGAGGAGCGGAGACCACAGAGTGCTGAAGACATTTTCACCTCCCTTCTCAACAAAAGCTCGGGAATGGATAAATAGGGTCTACTCGGTCTGTCAATCAACTGCACTTGCTCTATTTTCATTGCCACTAAGATGTAGAAAAAGCTAACGTTTGCTACAAAGCCCCCATCAGTGCTTTCAGGGAACTCATGGGGGGGCTTACTGAGTAATGTCTGTAAACTTGCCAGCCCACTAATTGTGCGTATCATTTCCTTACAGTCTCTCCATCCTGTCACTCTGGTCCCCAATAATCACTTTGGCTTCCATACTTCTTTCTTTGTTCACCCCGCTCCCAGGAGGTGGGCCCAGAGGGAGGCACCTCAGAGGCAGGCATGTCTTTATAACTAAATGTGACAACGGGTTTGGGGAATTTGCGGGCATAATTATAAAGAAGAATTTTGCATCGTTATCCATCACTTCCTGAGACAGGAACAGGAGCGGTGAGGCTCTCGGGTTCCTCCCCCTCTGAGGACTGGTGGCAGCACGCAGCAGGTGTTGACTGACTGACCCACCCTGCCTGGGGGGAGGGGACAAATTTCAATAAAGCCTGAAAAGACTGTCAAATCAAGCCTAATACAAAAAGCTGAATGGCAATGAAACAAAACAAACCAAAACAAACAAAAACTTATTCAGTCTTTAGAAGATGAGTTATGCCCAAGTTCCAAATTCCTGGCCCGCTTGGAGAGGAATCCGCTTGTGGACATCTCTTTTGAAAGAGTTCTCCCAGGCTCACCGCTGCAGACCCGCAGAAGCTGACCAGCACCCCACACCTCCACGCTCAATAACAGTTTCCAGCCCCACCGAGCTCCTAATTCCCTTCCATTTGTGACAACTGTCCTTGCCTGTGGCCTGAAACACAAATGCGTATGAGCCTGCCCCTTCTGTGGAAATCTACTTGAAGCCTTCAACATCTTTTAGCGTTTCTTGGAATTTATCTTCTTACTGAGATGGAAACAGGTATTAGGAAGCACGTTTTTTAGACGGGAAAGTGAGCTGCTGGGACCACAGATGCCCTCCCTGCCCCACCCCAGGGCACAGAGTACCAGAGCAGCCCTGAAGCATAACCATCTCCTCCTCCAGCCCCTTATGTTTCCCACCCTTGATCCTTTCCCCTTCCCCTTGCAGATCCCTTGAGTCCTCTCAGGGCCTGGAAGCTTCTACTGGGGAGTGGAAACTTTGGGTCCTCTCTGGCAACTCTCCGGGATGGGGTGTCAGCAGGGGTGTGGGTGAGGATTAGGCTTAGGAATCCCCTTTTAATTTCCCTTAGGCATATTTCCCCCCTCAGCCTTCTTGCTGAGTGTAATTTAGACATACCATCCTATTTTATAAGCTGTGAAAGCAACAGCAATGTTCCAAAGAAACACAGCATCTAGATGGCACGTGAAAAGCTCTGATGCAATAGACCAGCCCCCAATGTCCTATTTCTTTTTTTCTCAATCCTTTCACAACAGTTCCCAGCATTCTTCTTGTGGGCAGGAAGAGGGGAAGGAGGCAGTGGGAAGCGATCTGCATGCCCTTTGGGTGAAGCTTTGTCAAATCAGTTTGCTGTAGCTGGTAAGGGGTGTCAAGGAACTAATTGGAAACAAGTTAATCTGTTCAGTGCATTAACATTTGCACCTGGCTGCCCAACTCCTCATAGTCCTCCTTTCACTTACTCATTACAGGGAAGATGGGAGGAGACCCCAACTGAAATCCATAGGCTGAATCCCCTAATTTCAAACCTTGTGTATTCCAGAAGTTTCTACAAATGTAACTCTGGTTCTGATGGTAGCTAAGAAGGGTGCACTCGGGCAGGGTGGTGCCTGGGGCACTTGTAGGAGCCAGGAGGCCGTGGGCACCAAGAGTCCTGCCGACTACCCATGGACTCCTCTCACAGCACCCCTTGTCCCTTTGAGTGACAGGTCAGTCCTTGGCTGCAGAAGAGTGATCTGGTCATCTCCCCCCACCCCCAACCCCGGCATGGCCTCAGTCATGGCTCTCTAACCAGCATGATAAATCTTTGATGAGGTGCCTCCTGAAGGACTCCCCTCTCTGGGTTTCCATCACACTCCTGGTGGTGCACATTTTTCCCTGGCTTTCTCTGCTCATTCACTAAGTTTCTTGCCCCAGGAACGGGCCCCACCAGGCTTCCTTCAGGAATCTGGCTGGGAGAGACTTTGAACAACACTTAGATGGCCATGGTCAAGATGTTCCCTGCTGTGGAAACTCATCTGTCCTCCCAGCCAGTGGATGCATCTGGGCTCTCCCTTCAAGTTGAGTTCTTACCCTACTAGAGCACTTTCTAGTATGTGAAGCCTCCAGTTTGACCATTTCAGTTTATCCAAGAATTATCCGTCTAGAGCTGATAGACAGACCGCCCCCCCACCCCCACCCCCGCAGTCTGCCTTCATCCCCACCTCAGGGCCCTGCAAAGTCTTTATCATGCAAACACCCCCCCACCCCCACCCCCAGGGCCTGCCACCAGAATCAAGCCCTGATTTTTCAGGATTCCAGGACAGGGTATAGAAGGGGTTTCATTCTGAGACCTACATCATTAATCATCTGTGTGCAACTGAGAATGAATTTCTCATGGAAACAATGGGTCAATGGGTGGTTCAGGTTGCTCTCCTAAGAGCAGGAGTCCAGGCAATCTAAACCGAGGCTCAGCTGTAGCATGAAGGGTACTAGTCTTGCTTAAGTGTTTGGATGACAGAATTCACACAATCAGGAGGGAGGAGAATACAGAAAAACAGAAAAGGAAAATGTCTTTCTGCTTTTCTGGGTACAGGACTGGTCCTGGGAAAGTTCTTAAAACAAACCAGAGACATCGTGCCTGTGGCTTCCTGCAACTCCCCCCTTGGACCTCTTGCTCAGCACCTAACAACCTGGCCTCTAGCGTTCCAGGACTCCTGCTGTTTGAAAGGCATCCACTTGGCGCCCTTCCTAGGCCTGGCCCCGTCCTCATAGACCAAAGGCACCAGCGATAGACTAGCCTCCCCAAGCCCACAGGCCCTGCTGCGTGGATCTGCTGTCTTGCTGAGTCACACAAGGGAACCGGCAACCCCAACTTAGGCTGGAGTGGGAGGGCTGAGCAAGTGAGTGTGGGGGCCCCATGAGTCCGCACAAGAACTCCTGGTAGATGTTCCGACCAGGAAGCAGCATCCCCAGGAGAGTCACAGTGGCTGTGATGCCCCGGGCACTGGCCACGCTGCAGGCCCCAGGCAGAGTGGTTTCCCTCCTTCCATTAGCCAGCGAATACTGGAGCACCGAGACCAATGGTGTGAGCCTGAGCATTCAGGTCACAGCACAAATGAAACAAATGTCTTTGTCCTCGTGGAGCTTACAGTCTCATCCATTATCTCATGTCGTTTTCATAATAACCTAGAAGCCTGAAACTGCTATATCCTCATGTTATTCAGTTAAAAAAAACCCTGAGGTGCCTGGAGATTTGGTTTGCACCACAAGAACATGCTGGTGTAGGCAATGAAACTAGGCCTGCAAGCCAGGTTCTCTGTGACGCCTGTGTCTATGTCTTCACTGCTGGGCCCAGCCATCTAGAAGCCAGAGCTCCCAGTTCCTCACCCCACCGCAGATAGGGCCAAGAACTGGGCTCAGGGGCCCCAGGCTGTTGCTTTGGTCAGCCTCTCCCTTTTCTTGTCTTCTGAACCCACATACTCTCAAGAGGCTGCACATTTCCCCCAAGCTGAGGGAAGGGGACAGGAGACAGGAAGGCTGGGAGCCATGGGTCATCTGTGAAGTGGGGGTCGTCTTTGTGAGCCTCCATGGGTCTAGTTAGAGGTGTTCTCAAACCTCCTTGAAGCCTCAAGAACAGGTCATTGTCAAAGGAGTGAGTCATTGTCTAGATATTTTCTTCTTGAATTAAAACATAAACAATAACAGGTTCATTCAAAAGCTGTTACCTGGGATCTAAAGGATTGGCGTATTTTATCACCAAAAAAAATTTAGAAACATAAACTCTTTGCAGTCCAGCATGAGATATGCACACACACTCATCAATGAGTTAAAGAAACAGATTAAGGTCTCTAAGGGGCTGGGGTTCCCGTGAGGTCTGAGGGTAGGTGCATTAAGTCAAGGTGAGCAGTCTTGACCACCCCTGACTTTTCTAAAATTGAATGTGTTTAGTGCTTTAGGGTCACTAGAGACAGAACCCTGGGACACACTTCCTCTGCTAACATTTGATCTCCAAGAAATGCCTTTCGTGTCTGTAAGCTCAAAACACGTCTCTTGCTCAATATAGAACTTTGGTTCCACTGGCTCAGTTTTAGCTGTATATTCTCAGAGAACTGTTGGCCATCTCCTTCCATTTAGAACAGCTATGACGTGTGTAGTTCTGGTCAGCAAAAGGATTCTGACCCAGAAGGAGGGCTTCTACTCCCTTCCCTTCGCCCCTGCCATGTTCCTACCTTCCCACATGGAGGTGAGCCCCTTCCTTTCCCATCCCCTAAGTCTCCTTCTCCAGGACAAGGCCAAGAGGACTAACTTTATGTCCCTCAAAGGCTGCCTCTTTCAGCTTAGTGGGAAAATAAAGTGAAGAGAGAAGAGGGAAAGGGGAAGCAAACAGGTGAGGAGAGAGGAGGGTTAGGAAACTTCCTTTAGTGCTTACTGGGGATGGTTCTTCTGTCTAGAAATCTGGCAAATGAAAGGCTGGCCCATTTTTGTATTTAGGTTGATCATCCTTTGCTAAATTCCACACAGTCCTGGCTGAGCACATTTTTCTGTTCCATTCCATTCTGGTAATCAGGTATGCTAAGTAATGGTGACAGCATCAGATAGAAGTTGCAGAGGGCCCATCCTCTGAATTTTTCTTCTGCTGGGCATTCCTTCTCCTAGTCATTTTGGTGAGAGTTGGCTGAATGGTTGTAGCTGGATGTATCGACCTTGGTGCAGTGAAGGTGCGCCCTGGAATGCTTCTGAGCAGTCAAGAGTCCCCACCCAAATGAAAGAATAAAAGAAAGAAAGCAGAAAAAAAGAGAGAGAGAGAGAGAAAGAGAGAGAGAGACAGGAAAAAGAAAGGAGGATAAAAGAGAAGGCTCAGCCCAAATGGGCCCCAAGGTAAGGTTTGTGAAGTATACAAACTAATACATGCAAACAAAAAAGACTGATAAAAGTATATGACAAGAGAAGAAAAAAATATGTACATATATATGTAGAAGCAAAACAAAGAAACAAACAGACAAACAAAAAAGAGAACCGTCAAAAAGAACCCTAAGTATAAGATTTATAGACTACCAGGACAAACACAAGTATACAAAAATACTGGTAGGAGAAAAAGATGGGAGAGTGGTTGTAAATTCTCAGTGTGGGCGAGGAAGGTTATTTTGATTCTCCTGGATGTATCTTGATATCTTTGTTAAAGGACGCAACTTTCCTAAGATAACAGGGGATTAAAAATTGGTTTACCTATAGGGGTAGCATTGATTGGGGAAAGGGGATTACCTTGAAGTTTAACTCTATATGAATATTAGCAAATAAAAGTAAAGAATGATCTAAAGTGAAATTTAAAAAAATTAAAAAATAGAAAAGCAAAAGAAAAACATGGGTATATGTATCAAAAAGTTCAGGTTAAAAGGTTATTATGGAATCTGATGTACTGGACATCTCACTGTGATGGTAAATAGGCTAAAAAAATCTATATATAAAAAAATTAAAAAGATTTAAAAAAATTTTAAAATGAACCAGAATAGTGGGAATGAATTAAAAATTAAACATTGTATCTATGAAGTAGTAGTGATTGTTGTCTTCTCGGCGGGTTGGCTTTCTGGGGGAGGGGCCTGCCCCGCGGGTTTTCAGGCGGTGTTTCCAGAGTTAAGTCCTCCCGCCCCCCTCCAGGGGGTGGGCTCTGAGGAAACCGGGCCTTCAGGCTTTTGTTCTCTGGAGGTTTTTATGTCTGTTCCTTTGTTTTCTCTCCCCTTGGCAGCTCCCAACGGTTCTTGGAGGTTTAAGAGGAAAGCAAACTGCACCCAGACCTCCCTCCCAGAGAGAAGCCCCAGTCCGTTCCCCTCTGGGTGCTGCAGAGCAGGTTCCCAGCCGCGATCTCTGGGGACACCTGTGTGTCCTGCTTGTACTCAAAACCACAATAGCGGCAGCTGTCTGGGCAGCTCCAGACCGCCAGAGAGGTCCCAAGCAGCGATTGCACCCTGAGATTTTCCCGCTGGCCCGGGCTGGGAGTGCTCAGACTTTCTGGATGTGAGAGCGCCAGGCTGGCGCCTCCGGGAGCCTCTCTCAGGGGAGGGGGTGGAGCGCGTCTCAGGCTCTGCTAGCGCGGTGCGGCACATGCGTGGGGACTGCAAAAAGGCTGTTTCTGCCCCTCGTGGGTCCCAGCCCCTGCCGCATGCCAAGCGCCCTTAGGAGGTCTCCTCACGGCTCAGGGAGGGCTCAGGAACCTGGTTTCTCCGCCGCACTCTCTCTGGCTCAGCGCCAGGGGTGTCTGTCCTCCGTGGGGGACTTAAGCCCCTGTCCCTAACAGTTCCAATTCCCACAATTTCACCCTGCGATCTTTTCTCTTTTTGAGTGCTTTCTATCAGACTTCAAGTTAATGCTGGTCCCCAGTCGCAGGGCACTCTCGTATTGGGGTATTACTTCCCAATGGGTCTCCTCTGGTGGCTCCCTCCCCCTTTTGTTTATCTTCTGATTCCCACTCCGCTTTACCTGTCCACTGGCGTCCTCTGCCCCCGTAGAGATCCTGACGTGTAGAATTCTGACCTCAGGCTGATTTCATGGGTGATTGGAGTTCCTTGATAGGTAATCAGCTCACTTTAGGGGACAAGTTGAACCAGCGCCTCCTCCTAGTTCCCCGCCATCTTGTCCTGTCCCAGATAGAAGTTAAAGACTTACCTGGGATGCCTTCCAGATCCCTCTTTGAGGCCTATGTACCCATTCCCCAGCTGCTAAGTTCTCGCAGCCATGCCCTGTGACAGACTGGTCCCAGCTAGCATGCTGCCCCACCCAAGGTCATAGGGTGTGATATAGACTGAACGTTCATGTCCCCTAAAATTTGTGTGTGGAAACCTAATCCCCGATGTAATGGTATTTGGAGGTATGGTCTTTGGGAGGTAATTTTGTCACAAGTATGGAGACTTTATGAATGAGATTAATGTCCTTCTAAAACAAGCTGCAGAGAACTTCCTTATCCCTTTTGCCACATGAGTACACAGCAAGAAGATAGCCAACTGTCTGAGAAACAGGAAGTAGGTTCTCACCAAACACCAACATTCCAAGCCCCTTGATTTGGACTTCCAAGCCTCCAGAACTATGAGAAATAAATTTCTATTGTTTATAAACCACCCTATGATGTGGTATGGTCTCTGGTATTCTGTTAGAGCAGCCCGAACAGACCAGCATAGGAGGCTAGTGGCCCATGCCTGGCTCCTCAAAGACTTGGCCCAACCTCAATTAGGGACAACTTAGAATGACCATTCCCAGCTCCAGAGCATCCTGTAGGATTGATTGAGGCCTTCATGCCCATTGCATCAGAGTTCATCTTCTCCCTTTGCCCCATCCTGCCTTTGTCCCACCTGTCCTTATAGCTACATGAATAGCTTTCCAGAACATTCTCGAGGTCCCATATTAATATTTAGTTTCCTAAAGGGATGGATCCAAGTATCTTTCATAGATGTATAGATAGATGAAGATATTCTTTTTTTTTTTTAGATTTTATTTATTTTTTTTTTAAAGATTTTTTATTTATTTGTCAGAGAGAGAGAGAGAGAGAGCGAGCACAGGCAGACAGAGTGGCAGGTCATGATCCTGGGGTCCTGGGATCAAGCCCCACATCGGGCGCTCTGCTCAGCAGGGAGCCTGCTTCCTCCTCTCTTTCTGCCTGCCTCTCTGCCTACTTGTGATCTCTGTCTGTCAAATAAATAAATAAAAATCTTTAAAAAAAACCCTGATCCTCAATCCCCCATTTAAGAAATACAAAAAACAGACAACTAGATTACATTACTAATTTCCAGCCAACCTGATCAAGACCTGAGTCTTCTGCTACCGAGAACAGAGATCTTTCCATTAGCATCATGTCTCAAATCACAGAGAGGGCCCAGAAATGTGGCTGGCCCTGGTTAGAGATATGGCTCTGGACTGAACCCTCCTGGTTCGAAGCCTGGTTCTGCTACTTATTCCTTGTGTAGTTTTGAGCAGCCTGTTTTAATTCTGGGCCTGTTTCCTCCTCGGGAAAATGAGGATGTTATTAATCATACCTCCCTCCTGCTGTTAGACTCTTTAAATGAGATGCTATATATAAAAACCAGGTACAGAAGAGCGTAGGCTAACCACTCCGTAGGCACCAGCTGTGGACCCAAGTTCCTCCTGAGCCTGGTCTCAAAAGGTCAGAAAGCCGGGGCAGTTTCCTGAGTGGTCCTCCAACTCCTGTTTTGTAGGAGGGCACTGTTAAGTTTTAGGAATCTGGGGACCCAGGAGGGACCGAGCTTCTCTCCCTCTGTCGGGTGAACCTATAGTAACAGTCTCTTTCCTTTCCTGTAACCTGCCGCAGTCACATAAACTCCTCAGATGTCTTTTAAACAACATTTGACCATTCTATTTAGTTAAAAACCTTTATCAGGACATTAGAAGAAAAAAGTCAAGATGTTAATTTAAATGGGCATGTTGTCATGACCAGAGTGCCCTCACAGGCTTGAAGTCCTCTGAAGCAGCCTGTGAGGTAGGCAGGATAAATATGTACCGTGAAATGACTTATCTTTCACTGGGGGTCCGGAATTCAGCAGATTTCTCTCATGCCTTCACCTTTAACTTTTCTTATGTATTTACTTAGCTTACATTTATACTAAGTGCCAGGCTCAATGTGAGGGGCTATTCATGGAGTGAAAGCTAGCCGTCGTCCCTAAGATACTCACACAGAGTAGGAGCAAGATGCAGAAAGGACCAACTATAATAAAGTATATTGTAATGTTACTGCAGAATGGAGGCAAACTGGGAAGGCCGTGACAGTACAGGTAAAGGCTCTGTATCCCACTTGATTAGTGAGAGACCCACTAGGAAATTACAGATAGAATTTAGTCTAGCGTTAGGTTCTGAGCTGTGGGACTCTGCCATCTGTTTTGAGATAGAGCTCAGAAAAATCACTGCAGCTGCTCTTCACATGTTCCTGTGTCTTTGGTTCCCCAGGAACAACCACCTTGAATGGTGGGACACAGAAGAAGTCACATCATGAATATTCAGACTGTCCTCCGCAGAATAAATCATGGCATTGGTTCATTATATATTTAAACACTAGTGACTTGCACGAGGAAAGGATTAATGCTGCTTGGCATAGCTAGTCAGGGCTGGCTTGGCCCTTCACAGGGAGAGAATCCAGCACCCACCTGGGGAAGGAGCACCCCGAGCGATCGTCCAGCACAAGGAGTTCCCTTGTGTGACTGAAGCCCTCTCTTCCAAGGGCTTTTATTAAATCACGTTAGTGTTAACTGAAGACAAGATAGTAACACACAGGGGCCAGAATGGATTTCTCTGCCCTCAGTAGAACCCAAGTCCCTGAAGGCTTCCTTGCAATAGGAAGTTTGGCTAGGAGCTAGGGAAGCTGAAAGGGAGCGGAGAGAGAGAGGAATCAGGTCTAAGTGGCTTAGGATGGGATATTTCCCCACCAACCTATGTTAGAACTCAGTGAGGCAAAATGGTGCAGAGTGCAGACCGAGAGGCCAGACCGAGCTAGGGTCCTAGATCCAACATTTAGTAGCTGTAAGATCTTGTGTAAGCTATTTAATCCTTTCTGACTTCAGTTTCCTCATCTATAAAATGGAGATGACAATAATAATCCACTTCATAGTGTCGTTGGGAGAATTAAATGAGTTCATGCTTGGAAAGTGCCTAGAAGAAGTCTTGGCACCTAGAAAACCTGCTGTTACTGCTGTTGTTGCTAGATGGTATAGGGTACAAGAATCCATATGATTCCAGTAGGGGGAGTCAAGGAAAATTGTTCGTGGGTCACAGTCTTGTACCGAAGCATGCTGTGTCGTGTTATCATCTAGAAAGCATCTTCCTATCTGTGGTCTCTCCACTTTCTGATCTGTAAGATGGTTAACAGTAGTTCCCGTGTAAGGCTTTCGGGAGAACTCAGTGAGATCCTTCACATGAAGTGGTCAGGACATGTGAGCTGCTCTTATTTGATACCATGCCCTGGAAACTACTAGAGCCTCACTCAATATCTGTTGAGTGAATGAGTCAGTATTAGCCTGAGAGTCCTGTGGAGTTTATCATCTCCATTTTTGTTTGTTTGTTTGTTTTAGGTCAGAAACTGAGGTATAGTGAAGCTCAGTAGTTTGCACCAGCGAGTTAGGGAAAGAGCCCTTGTCTCCAGCTCTACTTTCTGAGATGCCAAAGCTCACCGCTACACTGCAGCTTGGTGGCCATTTGCTCAAGTTATTAACATCGGTGGCTTTATACTCCAAATACCACAGCTCGACCCATTCTGAGTGTTAACCCATGTGGCCATCATAGCAGACTGGAGCATTTCCTCCTGGGCTGAACGGGCTGAGCTCTGTCTCTTGCCATCTTTTCATGGGTTCTGAAACAGAACAGTAGAAGGAAGGATCGTGACTCTGGGATTTTCAGACATTATAGACAGCCTTCTAAGCCCATCTTGGAAAACAAAAACAAGGCCCCAGATACCAAGCTGATGATTACAAATTCAAGTTTAAATTTTTATCGTGTGTATTTTACCACAATTCAGAAATAAATTCAAGTTTGACTTTCAAAGAATGGAAACCACATGATTAATTTCATTCCCAGGTTCATCTGTTCCTTAATCCAGAGACCACCCATGGTCCTCGAATTTCCTCAAAAGTCGGCCGGGTGCCATTGGTTCTTCACAGGTGCCTGCCTGCACCACCAGCAGCTTCATTCTGGCTAGGGTCCCTTCGTGTGCCCTAAGAAACTTGGCCTGGACCCGGGGTCCCATGAAAGGGCCCTGCAGCTTTGGATGTAAAAAGAATTGCAGGAGTTTCCTACAGAAAGGAATCCTTCGTGGCAACTTTCAGCTCTGAAACTGACAGGCAGGCTTTCAGGTACTTAAAAAAAAAAAAGTATTCCACAATGCATCTCTTTGATAGCTCACCTAGAGAGAGAGACAGCATTTGGGGGTAAAAATTAAGACACTGTTATTGAATCTGCCTTCTTTGAAGTTGTTGTAACAAGCTTAGAACTTACTAGAACAGCTGCAGTGAATTTGAAATGAACTCAACTCCACATGAAGGCTCAAGTTCAGATAAATCTTTGAAACCACGGCCTTTGAAAGCTAGAGGAGAATTTAGAAAACTGTGTCCAACCTCTTCACTTTCCAGAGATAGCCACTAATCGGCTGGGAGGTGAAAAGACTTACCCATGGTCACATGGCCAGTTAGTCAGAGCTTCCGTCTCTCCAGTGTGACTGAGGTCTGTGTCAGCCCTACACGTGAGGCCCTTAACAAGGGTCAAGAACAGATAAACTGACAACCCCCCCCACACCCACCAAAGCCCAAGTGCTACCTTCATAATGGGTTTCTACTGCAAAGTATATCTCCACTGCCCTCCACCAAATGCATTTGGTCACTTTAAGATTCAGAAAACAGCAGCAAAGCTCCGTGCCAAGAACACGAGGTCGCTTACCTTAAAAAAACTGAAGTATCCCTCTGAAATGTTTTATTTTTAGAAGACCATGGAAAATAAGACTATGGAAACCTAGGAGCAGTAAACCACAATTGCACTCTTGGAAATAGACCACATCCTACCTGACTTGCGGTAGAAGTGTCGTTCATGTCAATAAGGCTCAGGGCTTTCGGAAGTGTCCTGTTCCCTAGCCCCTAAGAGGCCTCCTGTAGAAATCACAGCCCTCGTAGGGCTGAGGAAAACTAACAAATAGAACACAGTGAAAGGTCCCTCGGAGGGGTTCTTGTGGGCTCAGTCGTTTAAGCATCAGCTTAAGTCATAATCCCAGGGTCCTGGGATTGAGCCCCGCATGGAGCTCTCTGCTCAGCAGGGCGCCTGCTTCTCCCCCTCCCTACCTGCTGCTCCCCCTGCTTGTGTGTGTGTGTGTGTGCGCGCGCGTGCTCTCTCTCTTTCTGTCAAATAAATAAATAAAATGTTTTTAAAAAATAAAGTCTATTTTAAAAAAGAAAGAAAGAAAAGTCCCTTGAAGCTAAGCCTGGAAACATGGAAAGGGATAAAAGAATAAATTTCTATGTCAACTTATTCTTTAATCCGGTGAAGTTCTGGGTGTTAGACACAGGAATTTTGTAGAAGGCCCTACCCCTGCCTTGTTGGAACAAGAAATGTGGCTCTGAACATTGCAACATATATATGCACTTTACCTTTCTCAGCCTTGGTTTTCCTGTCTTTCATGTCCAAGAGTATTAATTCCCTTCTCATTACATCTAAATAACAATAAAATGAGATCCCAAATTTTATCACGTCCACTGCAGCCTCATTAAAGACAAGGTATGTGAATTCTTCCAGAGGCCCAGATAAAATCTTGAACACCCCCCTAACATCCTTTATTAAAAACAAAACAGAACAAAAAAAATTAGGGACACCTAGGTGGCTCAGTTGGTTAAGTGTCCAGCCCTTGACTTCACCTCAGGTCATGGTCTCAGGGTTGTGAGATCGAGCCCCGTGTTGGGCTCTGCACTGAGTGGGGAGTCAGCTTGAGATTTTCTCTCTCTCCCTCTCTGCCCCTCCCCACACTCACTCTTTAAAGAAATTTTTTATATATATATATATATATATATATATATATATATATATATATATGTTATATATATAACATATATATATATACACACACACATACATACACACACAATTTATTTAAATATATTTATATAAATTTATATATATATACACATATATGTATATTTCTTTTAAAAGAAAAAAAAGAAATACCAGCTACTTCTATTTAGATCAGTAGTTCTAAGGCCGGCTGCACATTAAAATCCCCCATTGAGCTTTTAAAAATATATTTCCTAAGAAAAAGTCCTTCCCCTCTCCTCACTCAATAAACAACCATAAGCATGTCTACTGTGGACGGAGGGCTGACTCTGTGCCAGCCAGTGGGCCCAACACCTTCTCTACACCCATTAAATGTTGGGACTCTCATGGTTTTCTAGAAGCAGGCTCTGGGGCTGAGATTAACAGCAGGAGGATGACCCCGCCCCTGTGCTGAAAGCGTTGGTTGGGAACTCGTTCTCCTAGCAAATGATCACTAGGGGGCACTAGTTACCAAAGGAACAGAAATCTGCCCCTCATCTCTGGTTGGCATAGGTAGGGAAGGCACTCGGTGACTGGCAGTATCATTATCTAGGTGGGACTCAATGAAATCTAGTAGTTTCTAGAGACCAGTTTGCTTTGTTTCTTATCACTAATTCCAGAATGTCCTGGACACAATGTGAACACAGACGCCTGACAGAAGTGGCCGCAGCAGCGTCTTGAAGAGCACAAGCTCTGGAGACAGAGCGGGGTTTGAATTCTAGCCCTGTCACTTACTGGCTGTGTGACTTTGGGAAAGGGGTTCAACCGCTCTGTGCTTCATCTGAAAAATGGACGTAATAGTATCTACCTCATAGGATTGTTATGAGGTTGCAATGAAATAAAACACATAAGGTACACACAACTGAACCTGTCACATTAATGTTCCATGAGCTTAGTATAGTTTTAGTGCCTAAAACACTGGGTACTATGGGGACAATTCATAAATGTGTATTATTTGGAGAGGACATCAAGTACAGCGGAAGGATTGAGCTCTTAGCTCATTCAGGAGAGTCTGAGACATACACAGGAATAGAGAGGACAGTCTGGTAAGCATCATGGACCCCATGCCCAGATTCAACAAGAATCGTCTCATGGACGATTTCTTTGCATCTCTGTCCTGTTCCTCCCTCTCTCCCCAGCACACACACCAGTTTATTTCAAAGCAAATTGCAGATGTGAAGAGAGCAATTTTATGCTTTATGCTCTTAAGGGAACTTTCCAAAAGTTAACACATGGTTTTATACTATCCCCACCAGGCTTGTGACCACAATGAGTGCAGGGGAAAGACAGAACAGAGGATGACAGGTCAAGGGCAGTCTAGGGCTCCAGGCCGAAGTTCAAGGCTCTTTCCAGGACCCCTGGGAAAACTTGTACCTCTCCAGCCGGCTTCCTCAGAACCCTCCCTCACCCCAGGGCCTACCTAATTCTTCACAGTTTTTGAGCCACCCTGAGATACACCGCCTCAAAAATCAAATAATGGTCTTTTTCCATTCCAGAGGAAAAAAAAAAAAACAATTTAATGGATAGAGTTCTCAATTTAAAGTTCTCCTCTCTCCTATTTTCCTGAAAACCATGGTCTCTGCATCAAACTTTGTCTGCAACTGACAACTGGTAGAACCCACGGTGAGTCAGTGAGTGAGTCAGTGAGTGAGTGAGCGAATAAAAAAACCTACTGGTAAGCCCTAAAAATGGGTGACCAGTATGACCTGACAGCTTTCTGTGCACACACCTGCTACGGTTGCGATCTTGTGTTGTGCAGTGTAAGTACACGCCTGCTAGTAAAATGACCCCTGCTTCACGTGCTGAAATGATGAGTATCACCAACTTCAGTCCCGTAAGTAGGACCCTGTCCCCCGGGGACTCCCACCCTGGCCCAACTTCCGAACAGCTGCCCGGGCTGGAGACAGAGGCAGGGTCAGAACTGGGCACCGAGAGAGCCATGGCCCAGGAGGGGCAATGGGAGGGCCAAAGTAGGCTGACTTCCCGAAGGCACTGGCAGGCTTTCTGATGCCTTTCTGGGATACACTCAGAAATAAAGGTGAGCAGAACATGAATTTTCATAAAAGAAATGCCCAAGACTCATTTCATATTGAGCTTAATGCCCAAGACAAAAACCAAAGCTGGAAATTACAAGCATTTCCACGTGCAGGTTCTCGTGGCTTCCTTTCACTCTTGTATTCGCGCTTTCTGCTGGCTGATGCCGCCATCCAGAGTTAATGCATCCAAATACATCCCCACTGAAGCTTGAATTCCAATTTGGAACAAAACCCTCTCCAGCTGTGACCATCCTCACTGCTCTTCCATCCGTCTCAGTGCATGAGGAGCTCTGAGACCCCTCAGCAGTGGGTATTTTCACTGAGCTCGGGAGCACGATTAGACTTGAAAAGGGGGACCTGGCTCGGAGCCTAGAATGTAAGGAAGGAAAAGAGGTGGAAATTGACTTTGAAAGGCAATTAAGGGGGCAGCCCATCCAGAGTTCAGGTGGGAACTTAAAAAGAGCTTACTCTTCTCTGAGATTAATTACCCCAGCAGGCCTGTCAGGGCTGGATGTGCTGTGAATTCCTCCCCCCACTTCCCCCCGAACTCTGGGCACCCCTAGTTCTCAGGTGGCCTAGCACTCAAAGCCCCAAGTTCTCTGTGCAGAAAAATACAACAGACTCGTGAGCTGGTCTTAAGAAGCACACCAAAGAAGTCTGATAAAATACAAATTTATTAGAAATTTCTCAGCAGCATCATTTCCATTTTCTTTTCTAATCAAAGTACATTTCAAAAAAAAATTATAATAAGCTCCCAAAATATGAGCCACGAATATCTTGAGAACTTAATAATAAAATAATCAGTAGTACATGTTTCATCCATTCATCCATCCATCCATTCATGGTTTTAAAAATGTGCAATATTAGCACAGAGTCAGGAATGCTACGCAGTACTGAAACTGTATATTCCTGCCATAGTTCCCATTGTGGATTCTATACCCAGTACTCAAGAGAAAAATCTAGGCTCTACAGTACATTCCAAAATACAAATGTACGATTTAGCCAAAAGGACCTTAAAAAAAAAAAAAAGGCTCAAGAAGAACAGTTTCCCTTTCTATTCACGTTCAACTGAGGAAATAAATAGTCAATATAATGATATTTTCACACACAGAAACAAAAACCCAGCTGAGGCTTTGCTTAACTGGTATCTGTTTTGCACCATACTTGATGAAGACAGGGATTTGGTTTTAGCAACTCAGCGGCTGAGCTCCAGCGTCCAGGGTAGGTAACCGCCTGAGAGGCACGGAAGGACGGAAATCACCCTAGGATCCGTCAGGCAAAAGGGTTCATTCAACCTGTTAACAAACTCTTTGCGGGACACTTGTACTTTAGGACACGCGACTTTCTCACAGATGTCGCAGGTAAGAATGTTGACGTGGCAGCTAGCGAGGTAAGGACACGTACACGAGAGCACTCTGGCTGGACAGCACAGGCGTGCGGAAGGGCAGCACAAGCTGGTTTTCTGCTTTCTGCGCTACTGGAGGCAGCGGCAGGCAGGTCCGGCTGTCTGCACGACACACCGCACCCTCTGTCCATGTGCCTACTGATCAGGTTACAGGTCATGTTGAGCAAATGCGGAACATTCATTAAGTGCCAAGGTGTAAAAATGGACCCAGGAGTGGGGCCTGATCTCTTTCCTGGATAATCCTATAGAGAATGGGAGTGGTACCCCTTCTTCAGACATGGCTAAACCACCCCACCCCCCGTCAATTCCTTTCCTTGTTGGATCATTTACTGTAATGATCACCAACCAATTCAGCAGATAATTTTATCAGCAAATTTAATGATGTGATGATAATCTTTCTGAAATTTACAAATGTACAATATATTTATAGAATTACCTTCGGAGAGCTTTAGTGCAAAGATATACATATAGTACATTGTGATAATTATCTGTAAAAATAGGAGACAGCATTAAGTAAAAAAAAAAAAAAGACACTCAAGGCAGAGTTTCCATGGACACTTCCAACTATAGGCGAACTGGGAAAAATATATTTTTTTTAATAAAGTACTGAATGTTAACTTTCTCTTCATCTGTTTGTAAAAAATATATGTGCAAAAGTGTGTTTCTAATTATTCCCTAGATAGCTGGCATGGCTATACCTCAGAGTCTTCTCTAACAAGGCTCGCGGTGTCTATAAAAGTGTCTTCTGTTGCAGTATAGGTTGGCACTGGGCCTCTCGGGGAACTTTTAGCAGGGACAGAAGGCGTTGGAGGTGGAGTCACAGCCGCGCTGTCCTTCTGTTCATTCTCCATCTAAGGCCACAATGACACACGGATCAGCCATTTATTCCCCCAACAGGACTAGAAACAGTTTTTGTGTGAAGAAAACAAATCGTTGCCAGTTTGCTCAAGATAGTCTGAGAGTACATCCCGGTGAGCCACGCAAGGGATTGCTAAGGAAGAAAGAAAGCTGAATGCTTGTGCTAAGACAAATTGTCAACAATTACCTCTGCGTAGATCGGATTTTCAAAGTTCGTGGCTGGTTTCGGTTTTCGTTTGAAGATATTCCATTTTGTTGCCTAAATGAAAAAGGGGAAACGGAAAACCTTCAGTGATGGAATTCTTTGGCATGGATCTGGTCCCCTCACATAAGCTTTAAAATGTCTTCTTAGTAAAGGACAAAAGCAAATTTGGACCTGGGACCATGTGACCTGCCCCTTGGGTAAACTATTCAATTCCTCCTCAGATGGTCCCCAAACTGAAACTGAGAAGTCTCTGGTTCTTTTCGTCTAATAAATTTCAAAACATTTCCTTGATTTGACATGTAGAGTTGACAGAATCTGTGCCTCTAGAATCTAGAAGCCCTGAGAGAGGCTAGAGATTTCTTCGGGGCTGCCGAAAATGTAAAGAGAAAGCCAGTTGGTAACTCCCATTTCCTAAAATGGGGTCTTGAACCTTGGTCAACGCAAGCATATCCCTTCTCCCTTCGTCATTTCTTCCTATAATCAAAACAGTCATAGTGACACCAAAAATGAGTCTTTACTGAGAGTTCACTAGGTATCAGGGGTTAGCCTACAATTTTCCAATTTACTCCCAGCAGCTTTGTGAGGTAGGAGCTCTTATGTTACAGATGAGGAAACAGAGTCACAGCAAGCTCATATAACTGAATTGTAGGTGGAAGAGTAGGCAATGATTACAGGGCTCCGAGGCCCATAGACCGAAGAAGCCAAGGAGGAATCACCATCGATGATGGCGGGTAGCCCGAGGCCTGCTGAAAAGCTGCCCATGGAGCCACTGCTGGACACAGCTCCGGCTACCCGATGGAGGCCGATAAGGGAAGAGAAAGCAAGGGAGCAGATACCCACTCCAGGAGGTGGTTAAGATAGCCCATCTGTTTTAGGGGTGTCTCTTGCTCTGTGAAAGTAGGGTGCCAATATGTGAAGGAGTCAGGGGGGCACATGACCACGGAAGACCATTCACTGTAACCCACATGTAAGTGAGCACCTACTCCATACATGACTGCCACCAAGAGAAAGATGAACTCATTCAGGTCAAGAGCCTGACCTTGGGAAGCTAACACTTGTGGAATGGGCTACCTGAGGTTAAGCAATTACTAACCAGAGAAACCATGGTGATTTCCACTGCTATCTCCTTGGGAAACCCAATGCATACCAATGTGACTTTTGGAAAATGACAGAACAGAGTCACAGGAATTCATGTTCCTAGATTTGAGTCCTTTGAGCCAATTTACTGATGAATGATAGATCTGTAAGCCTCTCCAGCACATGAGTGCTAACCTAGGGAGATCCTAACCAAGTGCCTCTATGGCTTCAAGCCACACTGGCTGCCCTTTCCAGGGCCCAGGGCATGACTGATATGGGGAGATCACTAGGTATACTGGGCAGAAGAGACCTTAGAGAGTCTCAGCCTCAACCAATAAAAGAAAGAAAAAAAGAAGTAAGAGGAAGAGCCGACATACTGCAAAGAGGAAGATGAGAAAGAAGGGACGGTATAATGGGTGAAGATCTACTCTCATTTGAAGTCTTTCCGTGTTCATTTTGTTTCTGATGACAGTCGTGCAGGTCAGAGGCTGCAGCACGCCCCCCACCCCACATTCCCTTCCTGCTCAGGCTGGGAGAGAGCTCAATGTAGCGAAGAGATCAGTAGACTTGAAATGGACTGAAAGGAAAAAATAAGTGGAGAATATAAAATGAATCTGGGACTGCCTTGGGGTTGAGTCAGGCCCAGGGAACATTCAAGATACACGGCATTGTGACATTCAAGTATTTTGGTGTCTGTGGAAAATTAATCTCCAAAATCCACTTCTAAATGTAGCCTGAAGAAAGAAATTCAGTCCCTTGAAAAATATGAAACTGAAAATTCCTAAGACCACATTTGTATGTGTCTCGCGTGTGTGTGTGTGTGTGTGTGTCTCAGGGGAAGAAGGAATTAGTACACGAAATATAAAAGGGTAGACAAAGAGGGGTACCTAGGGGTACTAAGAAGGAATTAGTACATGAAATATAAAAGGGTAGACAGAGAGGGGTACCAAGTTAACTTAAAGCCTCTGCCTTCAGCTTGGGTCATGATCTCAGGGTGCTGGGATCGAGCCCCGCATTGTGCTCTCTGCTCAGCAAGGAGCCTGCTTCCCTGCCTCTTTCTCTGCCTGCCTCTCTGACTACTTGTGATCTCTCTCTATGTCAAATAAATAAATAAAATCTTAAAAAAAAAAAAGGTAGAGAGCTATGTTATAAGCTCTTCATTAGCATCCTTTTTTTTTTTTTGAGAGAGAGAATGGGAGGCGTGAAGGGAGGACAGGAAAGGATCTTAAGTAGGCTCTAGGCCCACCCAGGAGTCCGACACAGGGCTTGATCTCAAGACCCTGAGATCATGGCCTGAGCCAAAAACAAGAGTCAGGGAGGCTTAACCAACTGAGCCACCCAAGTGCCCCTCATTAGCATGAATTTAGTTCAACTTCTATTTTGATCTAAACACGATGAACAGGAGCCAATATCTGAGGCGCTGGAAATCCAACACGACTTCCAAGTTAACTTGGCAGATACCAATTATGCACAGAGATAGTGCAATTTGAGAAATAGGATGATATAAGTGGCCAGATTTCTAACTACCCTTGGATTTGATTTTTTACATTACTTCACAGAAGAAGTCACAGAACCTTAAGACAGAGACATGTCAGATCCTTCTGTTCTCCACTGGGAATATGGGGGGAGGCAGAGTGGAAGAGGATCTGTGGGACCACAGGGCACTCAGGGAGACACTACTGATGCTCCGTGGACAGGGCCCAGAATAGGAAAATGTCCTGGAATACAGAGACAAACTTTTGTACCACAAATATCTCACTTCATATGCCAACAGTGGCCCTAAGGAGGAACCCAGAGGTAAAATAGTTTGCCCAGGATCAGAGAGCTAGATCTTATTTAGCTTCATATGTAGCCATTGAAACTAGGGGTTGATTATATATTAACACAAAATCTTTTCTATATGGTCTCTAATGTCACCGGGAATATCATTCCTGTTTCAGAAATGTGGCGTTAGCTGTGGAAAGTTTTTCAATTCACTATTTTTAAAAAATCATCTTTCTTAACTGCCTACATATCTTGGTTCCATGAGCCTATCAGGGTCTCCCTAGTTTCCCCTAGCATTAGTAAACCCAGCAATTCCGAAGCCCTTTGCAAATCCCACGTCATTTCAGTAGCCAGCCACTGTTACCTGAGTTCCATCAGCACCGGGGGAGGTCGGCTTTGTGTCTGGAACTATTTCAGAAGGGTTGATGGGACTTCCATAGTTCTGGTTATCCACATTTCCAGATACAGTCACCTGTGTGCACATTAAAAGCACACTATCCAGTTTTGAAACAATCTTGGCTGTGAAGTTTCTTATCAACTCTTTGGTTCTCTTCATAGCCTTGCTCTCCCACAGACATGGTCAAGCACTCTTCTTCTTACATGAAACTAACCCCATCGCTCAGGACTAAACACAGTTCCCATCTCCCCCAAATCAGGAGCACCAACACTATGTCATCCATGTCATGCCTTAATCCTGGGAGGCAAACACAGATATCACAGCTCACACTCCCAGTAATGACAATTTTATTGCGTTGCCTGTGCTTCCGTATTCCCACCGCTGACCATATTTTTCGATAAACAACTCTGGCTGTACATTGGCAACCAAATCTAGAGAACAGCATGAATTATTTCCAAACTCATCAGAACTGAGAATCTTATCTTTGGATATTTAGAGTAAAATTAATAATCTGAGAGGACTGCTTATAAGAGGTTGAATATTTGAAACAAAAGGTATAATGGAATTAATAGCCCTCTAGACATTTTTCTGTAACATTCATGTGATTCCAAGGTTCCCTCTTCAGCCCAAATTACTATGAATATATAATTAACAAATTACAAGGCAAAAAATCCACTTTTTCCTATATTTTTACATTCACTGTTTCATTTCTTCTCAAATGTGGATATGTTTGTAAACACAGCCTTATTTTATTTCAAGTGAAAATGCCAAATGAGATGTCCATCTATTTTATCATGTGATTAGATTTTTGCTATCTGATATCAAAGGATCAGACAAAATGCTTTCAAGATGCAACTATTTCTGATCTTAGGAAAGCTATTCATAAAATAAACACTTCTATATTTAAAAGGTACCATATCTTACGATTTCAAAAGAAGTTTAGGTATTAACAACGAAACTGTATTTCACAAAGGCTCTAGCTTTCTTGACAAAGGAAGGACAGACTAAGAGTTGACAGGCACTAGAAATGGTATGGGAGCTACTGATCCAAAGCCCGAGAAAACTTCCTTCCCTTCATCTATACACCTATGTTGTCTCCCTGCTCCTCGTAAAGGGGAGTGAGTAATAGGGCTGCACCACAGTAAATTGAGAGAGCTGCCTATCTCTTCTGGAGACTTTTGTACTTTTCAGAGAAGTATGGGGAAGGCCAAGTATAGGGAGGTCACCTCAAATAACACCCTTGTGCTATCAGAAAGAACCCAGAGAGTATATCAAGTCCCCCAAATCTCTACACAATGACCTGACAATCATTCACTTGTCCATTTCACAAATACTTACAGAGAGCCTGTGTGGGCCTGGCACTGCCTGCCAAGCCCTTGAATGGATTCCTAATTCTTGCCCTGACCACTCAGAATGAAAAGGCTCTTGGTCAGCACCCCAAGAAGGGCCACTAAACCCCAGCAACTATGCAACAAATTGGTGTCGTATCCTTGGGTCCATCCTGTGACTGCATATAGTCAAGCGGAAGAATGAACATTGTTTCCTTCCATTCGAAGGTAAGTTGAAAACCCTAAGAGAGTATTATTCAATAGGACAAGATTCAACAATAGCAGCACCTCAAAGAAAGGGCTGATTTCTCACCTGTGTTGGCTGAACCACTTTGACATCACTGTCCCTGGATGCATACATTGGGTTTTCAAATATTATGGGCTGCTTCCCCATCTCCATGGCAAAATTTTCACTCTGATGGAGGGGGGAAAATAAAATAAAAGAAAATTATATATAAATATATATATATATATATATATATATATTTATATATATATAAAATTATATATATATATAATTTTATACATATATATATATTTGTGTGTAAACCAGATATATATATCTGGTTTACACACAAAGGAAGGTGCCCTCCTCATACCTGAAGAAATATCAGGTACTATACCAAATATACCCAAAAAGAACTTACCCCCACCCAAAAAACGGATGGGGCAGGAGACAAAAGGCTCCCATATGGCAAACCATTACACAAAATTAACAAATGCACTAATTTATCAGATCAAGAAAACAAACATTCCCCCTATATCCACATTGTCTTTGGCTCCTTAATACAAATAACTCACTTGGGGATTGGGTTTGTACAACAGAGAAAAGAGTGGGTGATGGAAGAAGAGCTAAGAGAAGAGGGAGATGGGAAAGAGGAAAGAATGGATCACCCTGTACTTTTATGCAGGGGCAAACACGAACGATTTGGGGGAAAGGCAGAATACTGAAAATGATTTTCCAGTACTGATTATAAAGACTGTACTAGTACACTCATAAAGTAGCCATTTGATCCTCACAAGAGGTATTACTGTACCCATTTCACAGATGAGGACAGTGAGGGTCAGAGAGATCAAGCTCATGCCTACTGTAACATCCTTAGAAGGTGGCAGAATTATGATTTGAACCAACCACTGACTCTAAAACGCCTGGGTGGCTCGGTGGGTTAAAGCCTCTGCCTTTGGCTCAGGTCGTGATCTCAGGGTCCTGGGATCGAGCCCCACGTCGGGCTCTCTGCTCAGCGGGGAGCCTGCTTCCTCCTCTCTCTCTCTCTCCCTCTCTCACTTTCTCTCTCTGCCTGCCCCTCTGCCTACTTGTAATCTGTCAGTCAAATAAATAAATTTTATTTATTTTTAATCTTAAAAAAAAAAACCCACCATGCTCTCTTTCTCCCCCTCCCAAAAAACACAAGACTGCTTAAGATTCCCATTAAACTCAACACTGTTCAGGATTCAACTGTGACTTAGAGCAGGGGTAGAGTTCAATTTTATTACTAGTATTTTTAGAGAACTTTCTGCAACAAACAATTGTTTCCTAATTTTGTAAAGACTATTTTGAGAGGCATACTGCTTCATCTTTTTTTACTAGGTTAATGTTATTCTCTACAAAAGTGTTTCTTTTATAAAAAACAGTAAAAATGACAACCTTCAAACTCTCATTCGCAACCACACTCACCATCGCCATCGAGCGGTCAATAGCAGACTCGGGCCCAAAACCAGATACTCCGATATCCATGTTAACATCTGCTCCCGATCTGAAGGTCACCCCATTTCCATTTTCAGAGGACTTTACTAGACTGCTTAAGCTGAAAAGAAGTAATTGAAACAATGTGCAATTTTTTAAACAACCTTTGGCAACAGTGCACTCTCCTCCATATTGCAAACTATTCCTTAAATGAAGGGCTCGATTCCCACTATGAATTTGCACCTCAAATATGGTAGGACATTGCCTCAGCTACATGGAAGTGTTAAAGCACATTCCCAAATGGTGGAGATGTAAGAGAGAGCCAAACGGGCACTTGCAGGAATAAAGCCTGGTCCATCCCACAGAGAGAGTTCCAGTCTGACCCGAATGCCCACCAGTGGGCACAACCATTTAAACTATAAAACTGGATCTGCACCCAGGCTTCCAAAGAAGCACTTGATTCAGAAGTTGTGATCTGAAATGATGGCTTTAAGTTCACTACTTTTTGTTTCTGCAGAAAAAGCAAGCTGCACACTGTGCTTAAAAATATATATATAAATAAAACACCTAACTTATTCACACGGTCCCATCACCCAGGCTTCTAACATCAATATTCCCCGCACTGAAACTGACCTTGGTAGCTTGGGCAGAGAAGGCAAAAGGGAGCCCGTTCTCCGGTAGTGGAAAAATCCTAATGCCGCCAAAGCGGCGATGATGATGATCAGGGTGATGGTCAAGAGCACAGCCACTGCTGCCGTCAAAGAGAGGAGAAGGGACCGTATCAGCAGGTGGAAAGGGAAAGGCACCAGAAGACGTCATGGTGGAAGCTGGGGATAGAACCACTCATTCTCCCAAGAGGAGTTAAACAGAATCTAGACAGCATTCAAAACTTAGGAGCAGTGTGGCCTTTCCAGGCTGCTCGTGTTCTTAAAACTTACTTGTTCCTGGAGGGACACCTTTGGAAAGCCCTATTTCACAGTGTTTTCCCATGTAGCCGCTGGGACACCTGGAAGTAAAAGAAGAATGGCTCACAAGCTGTGGTCTTCCTAGGCTTCCATAGCTCTTTACAAGCCCGTCTTTGGGTAGAGAGGTTGGACCGAGCGAATTACGTGTAGAAGAGTCAGTGTGTCCTGCACGACTTTCCTGTGCTCTGCCAGTGGGTGATGAGCAGAAAGAACGGCAATCCGACTTTGAAACTCACTTCTGGTGTTGTGACCCTGACATCAAATAAACCTCATGGTGTCACCTTTACCCTACGGAATTCTTCCTTCAAGAGAAAACTGAAAACCACGATTGTGTTCTTTCCTCTGACATGTATTCATTAAGTACTTTCAGAGACCTCCATTTATCTTGCTCCGGGTTAGAGCTTTCTCCATAATTCTCTTTTTTCCACCATCTCTGGCCCAGTCTCTGCTCATCACGAGGGCTTGGGCTGGAGCACCCCTGCAGACACCTGGTCTCCCACAATCCTAATGTCATTACCACCTCCAGATGAGTAGAAAAATGGGAAAAAATAGGGCTGTCACTTCTCTAAGCCCTTGTTAGAGCTGGCCCACACTCCTGTGGCATCTCCTGGGGAGGGGGGATGGGAAATGCAGAATCCCTGTGAAGGAGGTAGGCATTTGATCCAGAATATTCTTATGAACAGTATACAGTTGGAGAAACACTGCCCTAGTTCTCTGTGGACTCTCCCAAGGGAGGGCAAGCTGGCAAAGATGAGAAAATTAGTGAAGTGGCAAGGTTCCTGTATTTGCTTTTCTGGCCACTTGGTCTAAAATTCCCCCAGGAGACACAAGCCCTACAGCTCGGACCTCAATATTCAGACTTACTTGCATTTGGGGAGGTCATTCTCATCAAAATAGCAACTTCCTCCATACATACACCGGCATGGGGGGGGCATGCTGATAGGACTTTCGATGGCTGCAGAAAGGGAAAGCCATGCATGTGTTAGTCAGCCACACTCGGCAGAGCACCCAAACCATGCAGATCTGTTCAGGCCCCGGGTTGGGGTGGGGAGTGTGAGGGGAGGACAGCTACTTAGCCTCCCTCTCGAAACATTACCTTCCCCTGGAGGCAGATAAATTTCCTTAATAGTAAGGTTTTTGCAAGGAATGCACACTTGGTGGAAGGAAAGAAGCAATTTATAGCATTTCCCCTACAAACAGTGGAGAGACACTACACTCCAGAACATACATTAATGTTTAAAAGAAGCTTATGGTAAAGGGATCTCTTAGGACATTCATGTTCTCATTGGAAGTTTTCAAAATTCTCCTCTGCAAACCCAGTTTAACACAAGAGCTCAGTCTGGGGACACCTGGACTTGAACTGAAGGCTCCAAAGCAGCAGGGACCCATCGAGCAACTGACAGACACACAATGCGGGGGCACAGATGTCTGATAAGACAGCTGATCAGAGCTGTCCTATTTTTTTAAGTCCTCCAAAACTGCCCTTGCTCTGGGCCCCTGTTCCAGCTCAGCGCTCACGTACTCCCCGGATATGCCTGATGGGCTTGTTAGCGTTCCCATGTCTCATACTAAGAAGATATTCAGTGAGTATTTATTACTTGTGCCCTTCCTTAAGGAGCTCAGATGCCCTCCTGGCTCAGTCCCTCAATCTGAAACTCAACTCAAAATTCGCTTTATCAGAGAGGCCTTCTTGGAACTCTAGCTAAAGGCAACCCAACTCCCACACCATCCTCATCCATCTTACCTTGCTTCGGTTTTCTCCTTTTGCTTTTACGACCTGACATTATATATTGGGGGTGGGTGGTTCTCTATTTACTGTCCAACTAGAATATAAACCCAACAAGAGCAAAGATTCTGTTTTTTCACTTCCATTACCTCCAGCACTAATGCCTAGCACGTAGTAGGCACTCAAATACTTAACAAATTAACTAATTAATATACCAAAGCAAGACCCTATATGGAATAACTACCGCCATTAGTGTGCTTGCTTTGGTTAAGTTATTTTAAACAAGAATCTTACTATAATGCACTTGGCAAAAAATGTAAATGAGGAAAGTAGTCGATGGGTGACAATGTGGACAACACCACTCCCGAGTGTGAAATCGCAATAAATGTCAGAACCATCCACCTACCACAGAGAACAAATGTCAAAAGCCTGAAATCATTTGGTTCAAAATATTGCTAAATAATGTAAGCTTGCCAATATTTCTCCAGTAGCTTTGGGATGAGAGTGGGGATTCAGGAAGGGAACCAGGGGAAGCAGTTTTCTCTCCCTGAGTTCATTCTCTAAACCTGCCAACTTTTCAGCCTGATTGGGAAGAGCCAAAAGGTGGTGCATTGTTGACCACTTGCTCTCCCTGGTGGCCAAAGGTGGTTAAGCATCTCCCCATCAGCTAAAACTGAGGGATGGGAACCATAAAATGGTCACTAAAACATAAAAACAAGGACGTGAGCCACAAAATGGGCCCCTGGTGAACTGCAGGATGATTTTTTAAATGTGTGTATTAAGAACTGGACACTAGTTAGGATCACTAGTGGACACCCATGGTTGATATGCTTCTTAATTTGAGAGTCATTGAAGAAAGGTCTTGCCAGGCACAGGTCACCCGCAGTATTTCGGATGAGAAAAAAAACCACTGCATCCTTATTCTGGCCTCCGTCTCCCAACAGTGTACAGTGCCTTTTAAAATGTGGCCCTTTTCCGCTTGTCAAAACTCTGGATTGAGCATGCGAGTAAAGTGATCCTCTCTTGTTGCCCTCCCATCTGTACTGGGTGAGGCCCCCCCACCACAGAAACCTAGTTTCCCACTGGAACTCCAGTTAAGGCTGAATGGATTCCAGAGCAACTGACATCTGGTATGGGGTAGAGAAAGGAGGTGGAAGCCTTATAGAAAACCCACTCTTCCAAATACCTACAAAACAACACGACCGTAGATATGGGGGTGCTAGGCCTATTCAGATCCTTGCAAATAATTTTCAGCAATCATTGGAACACCAGTTCTGTTGGGCTCCCTAAGTCCCACTCAGCTCTGTTCGTATTTCCCTGATCTCCTCCCTCCTTCAAGCCACCCCTACTCTATCCTGCAAAGGAGCCAGTACAGGGATTTTTCAGATTCCCGCAGAAGGTGAAACGCTGGCAGGGAACCTACTGAGGAAAGCAGGGGAGTGTTCCCAAGCCCCCCGTGGCTGCCAGGCAGTGGCCCTACCTGCATTACAATCAGTGCTGCTCCCTGAGAGGAAGGCGGACCCTTGGGGGCAGGCACAGCTGTACCCTCCAGGTCTCAGGAGGCAGAGGTGACTGCAGACACTTTTACAGCGGTTGGGCACTGGAAAGCACAAAACAGTGGTTAGGGTCTGAGGAGGAAATGAGAACGCCAACCAAGGATAAGCTCATCAACTGAGTTGTGGCCCTTCCATCCTACTCCTGTACCGCTCACATGCTCTCCTGGCATTACCTAGATCTGCCCTTGCCCTGGCAGGTGTGGAAGGTAGGTGTCTAGTCCGCTGCATGACCTCAAAAACTAGTCAATGCAAAGCAATCTGAGATAGTTCAAAAGACCAGTAAGAGCCTATTATTATGTCAAGATTTCTCATTACCATAGATCATAATGTATCCAGATCAAATGTTAGATATGATTTCCACCCCACCCTCATAGGAGGACTTTTTCTGGACTTTTTTGGTTCTCCTACTTGAAAGACAAGGGAACTTAAAGTTGTGATTATCAGAATCACCTGGGAGCTATTTCACCACTATTGATGCCCAGTCACAAAAATTCAGATTTTAATTGGTCTAGGATACAACACAAGTGTTACCGTTAAAAGGTTCTCAAGTAATTCTGGAGTCTTCTGCACTCTATCCTAGCCTATATTATGATGTCTCCAGGGTATAGATGATCTCTAAATTCCTTCACAGACTAGTATTCTGTGAAGCTGATTCATTGTCATCCAATATGGAATCACACAGAAGGCATGGCTATAAAATTGTAAACCACTTCCCAAAGACTCACTCAAAATCTGCCCATTTCTTCAGCTCTCTAGAGCAGAACTTTCCCAACTTGGATGTAATACAAATCACCTAGGAAATTGGACTCCAAAAGGTTAGGTGAGGCCTGACAGTCTTGCACCTCTCACCAACTCCCGTAAGATAGCAGTGTAACTGGTCCATGCCCACTCCTGTGAAGGGCCTGGAACAGCACTTTTCAAATGTGGTTCCTTTATCAGCAACATCAGCATCAGTTGAGAACTTATTTGAAATGCAAATTTTTAGGCCACCTCAGGTCCATTAAATCAGAAACCCCTCAGGTGGGGCCCAAACAAGCTCTCTAGATGATTCTGATACATGCTCAATTGTGAGAACTACTGGTCCGGAGTAAATGCTAATCTGACACAGCTGGGCTAGGTCCCCGGCCTACACAGTAATCAGCCCTCTCTTAAGGGGGCCCAGCTGACTCCAGATTTTCCTCTAACTCCTAGGTAGCCTTCTCTACAAAGGCCAGAGAGAAGGCTCACCATATACTGTGTTCTCCCCTCCTGTCTTCAAAACTGCCCAGGATGAGAGCCCCAGACACATGGAAGACATAAGGGCTACTGTATCAGCGGGGTTCCTTATAAGTGAGAGGAAAATAAAACCTCTTTATAGTGTTTTGACTGAGGTAACCATCTGTCAGAATTAACACTTGAAGAGAGAATCTGACTTATAGAGCTTAATAAAAGTTGATTTCCTTTCCTCACTTCAAGAATTTCCCTTCCAGGGCGCCTGGGTGGCTCAGTCGGTTACACATCTGCGTTCAGCGCAGATCATGATCCCAGAGTCCTGGGATCGAGCCCCAGGTTGGGCTCCCTGCTCCGCAGGGAGTTTGATTCTCCCTCTGACCTTCCTGCTCTCGTGCTCTCTCTCTCTCCACCCTCTCTCTCTTAAATAAATAAATCTTTTAAAAAAAGAAGGAGAAGAAGAATTTCCCTTCCCTTTCACCTTACTCCATTCAACAATGAAGGATGAATTAGAACATCACTGATCTGATGAAACAGGACCCACAACTAAGAAAATGGGGAAGACGGGAGGGGGTAGCATATGACTGACAATTTTAAACGAGGCTCCCATAGCTCAGGATGACATGACTCACCTAGCCTTGGAATTGTAAGGGTGTGTAACACCGACCATATCCACGAAACCTGTGGTCACCCACCTGACACCGAGCAGGACTTTGATGCCTGCTGGATTCTGTGGCCTAGAAGTATAATCCTGCAATTCCAATGAGGACTGAAATATTTTTACTTCATGTCTGCTGGTGAGGTACGTAATTGCATCTGACCTCCAATTTTACCTTTCTTTGGTCAAAATGGTTAACACACACACACACACACACACACACACACACACCTTTCATGTACCAAGAGATCAGACTATTATAATCCACTACAACTTTCCAACAATAGAGCCACTAATTTGAAATAAGGTTTCCGGATAAAAAGGAACATCTTTTCCAAGGTTGGTGTTACCTGACCGATCGTATCTGTGTTGATGGAAGATTCGAACTTGAGTGAGCCACGGGTTCACCATCAGCATTTTCTCTTTCTCGTCTCGCCCAAATTTATCTTGCTTCCACACTTCTCCCTTATCCTTAGATATCCAGTAAAACTGGCCTTCAAAGATGTCTAGACTATATGGGTTCATTGCTGTTTACCCACAGAGGAAAGCCAAAGCAAAACAAGGTTATTGAATAGAAAATACCCTACCCCTCTTTTATATCAGATGTCATTATGCTTGAATTAATCCCTAATACAACATTCAGGCAGACTTTCTGTACTGTGACCACAGAAGTGTGCAATGTTGGGAGATCAAGATGACAGATGTTGAACTAGATTAATGCCTACTCGTTGATGGCAATTACAGAGAACCTGCCCACTTTCAAGTTGCTGATTAAATTTTATGTTTGAACAACCATTTGGATGGCAGAGATTCTTTTTTTTTCCTTTGAACATAAGACACTGCTTATCACACAAAGCTAACGGGTATTGGATTGTTGCAATTAGAAATCTGGAGAAGAAAACAAAATGCTTCTCTCCTTCTAGATGTTTCCAGTTGTACAAAATAAGCAATTGCGCATAATAAAAACAAATGGGTCTAGAAGTGGTTAGACATGGGTTTCCATTGGTACACCTGAAATGCCACTCTGTCAGGCCAGCTTAACAGGAAATTCAGTTATTTCAGTATCTGTTGCTAAAAACACCTTTTAAAAATTATGTTAAAAGGAAAAAAAACTTAATTATTGCTAATGGATTCATTTGCGTTTAAATGCGCAACTGGGGAATTGGAAGGAATGATAGCTAAGAAACTATATCAACCTAAGATCAGGTTCCTCCTGGAGAAAACCGGCAGACACTAGAAATATATTTGATTACAGAACATATTAAAATCTAACCCATTTCTAACCTGCATTTGCAACGATTCTCCTATCAGTCCCATCATGTTTTATAGTTTCAATATTGTTCTCCTTGAAGTCACTCCAGTAGATCCGGTCATCATTCAAATAATCAATAGCAAGGCCTGTTGGCCAACCAAGGTCCTCCTGCACCAGGGCTTTCCGATGTTGTCCATCCATCCAGGCAGACTCGATTTTAGGTTCTCTGCCCCAGTCAGTCCAGTACATAAGTCTGTAACAGAAGGTTTTTTCTGTTTAATATTTCATCTAGTGAGGCTTCTCCACTGAAGCAGACAGAGCATGACCTTCCAGCAGGGAAATCTGCTCTGTGTCATAGAGATCTGAGTGCTAAGTGATACAATTTTTGCACTTTACTTTAGAAGACAGGGTGAGAAAAGGAGGAGCCAGTGCATCTGTGGTCTATCCTTCTTGAAAACTTCCCCCATAGAGATTGCCCAGCCCTGTTTGAGTATATATATTCAGACACTTTAAAATGTATAATCACAAAATCTGTTCATTCTTCATAAAATATTTATTGAATGCCTTCTGTGTTAGCAGCACTGTTCTGTTTGAGATGTATCAGAGAATAAAATAAGGATTCCAATTTTAAAATGGATTATCTAACATCCAATTAATAATTATAGAACTGCACAGACCAGGGATGGCATTATTTCAAATACCTGGAAGGACCAGGCAAGAGACGTAAATGAGTGGTGCATCACAGTTACAAACATCAAGTGATGGTGAGAGCAAAAGCCCTGTCTAGAAGTTCCAGGCAACACTGCAGCAAGAAAGGCATCCCTACTGGGGCACCCAGGTGGCTCAGTCGGTTAGGAGTCTGCCTATAGACTTTGGCTGAGATCATGATCTCAGGGTTGTGAGATCGAGCCCTGCATCAGGCTCTGCACTGGGCATGAAATCTCTCCCTCTCCCCCTCTAGGTAAAGAAGTCATTACCTACATAGTGTTATCAGTTGTTCTGACTTTTCAAGCCAAAAACATAGCTTAAACATTTTTTTTTTAATGTTTGTAAATAAATTTTAAAAACCCTAAAACTCTGCTTTGTTCAAGTCCAATCTGTCTGTAGGCTGTATTTAGGCTACCAGCCACCACTTTGCAGTCTCTAGTCTAATCATCAGGTCGAGATTGACCCTTACATTCTATTGAGAAATGTGTGGATTTTAGACAAACTGGGCTATGGAAAAAATGTGACCAGAGGCCCTCCCCTTATGCAGTATCAGTCTGAGGCTTGGATGGTTCTAAATGATCTTTAGGGAATACTGCAATTCTTTAAGTTAGTAATAGATGCCACTCCAAATAATCCAAGGACAATTTCAGTCCAATTAAGAAAAAATAATTGAGATATAAATTTTTGACAATCCATTGGAAAACATCTAGAACGTGAAGGACCCCTCCGAGTACTTACCCTAGTTTGGGATTCACAACCACTGCAGCTGGTTGATCCAGTCCAGTGGAAATCAGCCACTTTCTGTACCTCCCATCAAGTTTAGCTACCTGGATCCGTTTGGTCTTGGCATCTGACCAGTAAATATGCCTGAATTTAAAGGAACAAAGTTAAACATCTAAAAAAGTCTCAACGGGTCACTTCTGGGGAACAGGTTTAAAGATGAGAGCCTTCAGTTTGGAAGCTGGGGCCAACAAGACAACTACTTAGATAACTAGTGGTCAGAGCAGGGTTTCCTTCTCTGGGGAATGCCCCGATATCTTCCACCAAGGGTCTTTGGAAAGTTACGAGTGGAAGCATAAGGAGCGGATGGGGGACTCCTGCCTAATCAGCCAGCATCAGTGATGATGATGGACTCACATCTGACATTGCTACGAGACATGCACTGCCAGGTGGAAGTCATAAGGCACTGCTGAGCTGGCCAATTCCGACTGCCTTGGGAGCCTATTTCGGCTTAGCGAAGAGTGCCACTGGCATCAACAGCAGTCCAGCAGCATCAGCTCAAGAATGAGTGGAAATAGCCTTTCCAAAATAACAAACTCAGCAAGGCCATCCTGCCCTGTTCCACTATCCTGCAGATCTCAGTCCCGTACGAGCAGAAAGATTTCCATCAGTTTCTTCACACACTCATTCATGAAGGCTAAGAAAGAAGTGAAACTTCAAACATGAATTGCCTGGTTGATTTTCAGAAGGAAGTGCTAAAGTCTAGCATTTCAAGTTACTGACTCTCCAAGGCCTTGATTCCTGACAGAAAATGCTAAAATGAGTGCCCTGATAGCCTGTGGGCACAGCAGGGACCTAATTAACTTCTTCGGAGATGCTAAGTCTTCCAGAAGCACCAGACAAGTTTGTTAAAAGGTGAAAATTAATTTATGCTGTAAATGACTCTCCATTATCCCAGAGGGCAACAAGCCCCTGAGCCTTTCCTCTCAAACATTTTTCCATTATTCCTTCATTTTCAAGGACATGGGGAATTCAATGAATGTTTGAGCTCAGATCCTAATGTAATCCCTTTCCCATAAATGTCACTCCTGATGCAAGGCTCTTCCTTGAAGAAGGAGCTTATGAACTTTTCCACATCAGTTTACATCTCCTATATCCTACTTAAGGTTCATATTTAGGGATCACACAAAATGTCTGGCTCTGGCCCCTGGGGTTCTAGAAAATCTCAAAGAGCAGAACAAAGCTGACACCACTATGAACTCAAAAGCAAACATTAAACAGGAAAGTCAAATTTCCAATCTGTTCAGACAAAACAGCCCTGCTGAAAACACAAGGTGTGGATTGCTGCCCCTCAAAATAATTACCATAGAGAAAAATGTTTCATCTCAACTGCCTTGCTGGTAGGACTGGAGGCTATTCCACTTCCTCACAAAATGAACAAAGTGCTGCCACACTGAGAGTTCTGATCTGGGAATCCAAAACTCTGTTGGCAAGAACGCGCTCCTGGATATAATATGAGATCTTGGCCTTGGTGCTCTCCCAAACCTTTTCATGGCATCCACAGAATATAGGAAATGATAATGTTTATTTGACACCTTGGGATAAGCAGAGGTGGCTGAGGGAGTTAGATACAGCAAGCCCAGGCATCACACAGTTGCACCAGCGCTGAGGGCTACCCTTACCCGGACCAGCTTAACTCACTGCCATGACAAGCTGTAGGGGGTCTGGCCAGGATAACAGAAGAGACAAGAAGGGAATGCCGCTAAACTTACCTTCCAACCCAGTCCACTGCTAATCCATCTGGTTGCATTATGGATTTCAGGTTCAGGTTAACTTTCGACACAAGATTATTAGTACCAGATTCAAAGTTGGGGATGTAGGCACGTTTGATAGCTCCAAAATCAGAGCCATGCCCTAGCACAGTATAATATACGACGCCTGCAAGGCAAGACACACAGTTGAGTTTCATGTTAAGAACATCAGGTAAGGGAGGAAACTGGGGTCTAAGCAGGTCAACTATTGTTCATTTACTGACATCTCTACTTCCTCATTGTTCCTATAAGACAAATAATTCAATTATACTGATCTGATCAAACCTCAGGACATCATACTTGAGCTACTAGATACAAATACTTCAACTGATAGCTTATTGATCCTGACTTGGGTGTCTCTATTTCAAAGGTAACTTACTAAAATACATTTCAGCCACGAGCCTATATTTACTCTCATTAGGATCAAGTTCTAGTTTCCAAAATGAAATGTATAGATAAGCCAGGGACAGTCTAGTCAATAACGTGCAGTAAAGGAGCTATGTAGATGAGAAGTCCTATTTTGTGTATAGACCAAAGGACAGTGGACAGCGGGCATCTTAAAATGCATAGGAAGACTGCAACTTTTAAGGCAAACTTTTTAAGGAAAGATATACTTTCCTAGGTGTTTGCCATTCTTGAAAAGTTTATTGTATCATGTAAATGAGTGTGAAAACACAGCCATAATAAATCTTACATAGCATAGTTACTGATAGTTTGCAAAACATTTTCACACCTGTTATCTCATTTGATCTTCAAAGAACTCTCCAGGAAGGCAGGCAGACAAGATTACTGTTCTTATTTTACAGTTAAGAAATGGAGAACCAGAGAATTATTGTAATTGTTACAATTATTTAGTTATAAAGCTTGGTACGTGAGGGAAACAGGCATCGAAGATGAGTTTTCTGATTCCTGCCCCATTACCATCTCCCACACACGCCAGAGAGCCATGAGAGACTCAACAATAAACATTTTTCATATTTTCATTCATTGAACTAAAGTCCTAAAGCAACCAGCACATACACTGTTGGGTCAGATGCTGGGTCAGATGTTGGGTCAGATGGTAGCCCTGCAGAGTCGAATTAGATTCAATCCTATCTCCAAAGAGCTCATGGTTAACGTACAGGGAGAAAATTATGTGGGTGCCTATAACTCAATGTAACATGTGCTTTAGTGCAAGCATGTATAAAACCCTACAGGCTCACCCCGTGAGCAACTATGGAACTGTGCCCAGGAAGGGTTATAGAAGATATCAGAGGAGGGGGCATTTGAACTGAGTCTTTGAAGTTTGAGTAGAAATTTTGAAGGGTATAGGGATGGGGAGAACAATCCCTTCATGAGCAGAGGCGAAGAGTATTAGACAAAGGGATATGAGGTGGTCCTAAAAGGACAGTCCCCAGAAATGGGAGAAGATTTGGTTGAAAGTTGAGAAAGTTTCGCTGGGATACATGGCCAAATTAAGGCGTTCTGAGCACGCTGGATAGGAGGAGCTCTATCCTCCACTCATGCAACAAAATTCACTCATTAAAAAACAGATGCCCCAAAGTTTAACACCTTATAATTCAATTAATTCAATTCATATCAATGGCAGCTGCCAAAGTTCATACTCACTGAGACCTATGCCTTCCGGGTCCCAATCATAATCAAGAGCCTGAATACGTTCCTCGCCTTCAAGAAAATCTGAGAACCTCTCAGATGAGAGATTGTATTTTCGAATTCGTACATTTTGAGGCAGTAGCAACAAAGGAGGGTCACCTGTAAAAAAAGACAAGGGCTGTTATATTTCTTTGAATTCTATCTGAACTCTTTTTTAAAATGAAGCAGATATAAAATAGTAAGTATCCTCCCACCTTTAAAAAAACACAAGTTTTTATAGGAATCTGACTACCTCTGCTAATCAACAGAACTAACGACTACCAACTGGGGTGCAAAATCTTTGACTGGACATTCTTGTCCCCATTTTCAGGTGGAAAGCTAGTATTTCTGCTAGGGATGTTATCACTTCTTTATTCTTTGTCCTCTGTAGGTAAAGGTTTAGAACAAGACAGGACTGAGACCCCCAGATAGTATCCTCTTTTCCCCTGATTTTTTGCCCTTATTCACTGACAATAAAACAGACAAGATTGCAGATAATCTCATGGAAGAAAACACAGTATGTATAGTGATACCAGAAGTTTACCAGGATGTCCTCATTCCTTACTCTTTACTGACAGATTTTATGATTCTTTTCGTAGGTAATCGGCTCCGTGACTCAATTTATCTCTCAGCTAATGAGAAAACCAGCCTGTCCTTGTTCTCACCCAAAGCAGCTATTTCAATGGTGACTCATCCTGAGGTGCACGGTCTGTAATTTCAGAATTTAATTTACTTGCATAATGTCAATCGAATCTCATTTAAGTAACTTTTGGAAGTTCACTTTATATATTTCTTCTGACTTGGCGTTGTGTTTTATCTGACCATGAGAATTTATTTCAGTCATCTCCTTAGTTAAGAGGAGTTAGTTAACTAGTTTTTAATTTGCTGCCTAATTATCAGACCAACTGCTCAAATGCCTTTACCCTAGTTTTAATTCACTGTCAAAATGTTTGGGGGGGTAAAACAATTTAAGAAGGCTAGTCAGATGGATGCTTTAAAACCCAATTTGTATGAAGAAATTGGACAGCCATTTTACCCTTAATTTGCAAAGTAAAATGTTATTTCCATATCTTCCATATCATTTCTTTGAACTCTAGCACAAACTTCAAATCTCTAAGACTCGTAAAGACCTATACCCCTTGACGGGGATATCCTGATTTAGATCAGACCTCTAGAAATTTGGACTATATAATACTTCTGCCACGTAGTCTTTCTCTTTTGTCATTTCTATCTAGTACTTACTACTGCCTTCTATCAGGCCTGACTCTCAGATACCAGGATTAACCTAAAATGCAGAACTAGTGACTGAAGTTATAAATGAGCCAGACTCCCTCCACCTGTGATCGGCAGCCCATGAACAATAAAAAAGATTTATCAACAGAATGTCCTTGATTTGCCCTGACTGAATGTGACTGTTTTTTGTGATCCATCCTGAATCACTGGGCCTCAAACCTTGATCTTGGAGTGGGAGCTGCAGGGCTTCATTAATTTCCTTCTGTTGACCACCACCCTCTAGGCAAGCTTTTGTTGTCTGAATATTCTGGAAGGTGACATCTTGTTCACACTTTGAAGTTTTATCAAGGCGGACAAGAGCCTAAGCCTAGAATAATAAATACTGACTCCTATTTTAATTCCTGCAGACCTGTTGTGGTATTGCAGTTATTGTTTTAATCTGGCAGGAGAGGAGAGAGAAGAGCCTGGATGGGCATTGGAAGAGAAGTAGCTGGTGAATTAAAAATAAGACTTTTGGGGGCACCTGGGTGGCTCAGTGGGTTAAAGCCTCTGCCTTCGGCTCAGGTTGTGATCCCGGGGTCCTGGGATTGAGCCCCACATCAGGCTCTCTGTTCGGCAGGGAACCTGCTTCCTCCTCTCTCTCTGCCTGCCTCTCTGCCTACTTGTGATCTCTCTCTCTGTCAAATAAATAAATAAAATCTTTAAAAAAAAATAAGACTTTTGGAGTCTGAAGTTCACTTTCTGGTCTATTGTACTCATCAGCATTTAGTTCTCTGAAAGTCAACTGATTAATCCCAACATGAACCCATCATACCATCAGCTGCGCATCGTTTTCCATACTGGTCACTCACAGACCTGAAGCCTTCGGCACAGGAACACTCATAACTTCCCTTGGTATTCTGGCAGTTCTGGGGACAAACCCCAAATTGCTCACATTCATTGATGTCTGCAGATAAAATAAAAGCAAATATGCAACATCTGCTCCCAACCATTCCTTCGAGGCCCTGCTTCTATTTAAATCCAAAGTCATAAGCAATGAAGCCGGAGAAGGCTGCAGATGAAGACAGGCAATGATGCGATCATTTGTGGAGCACTTCCTAAGCTTCAGACATTGTTTCACATGCTTTTCATATTTGTGCCTCATTTAATTCTCCAAAATGACTCTGCAATATGGACTATGCCTAAACCCAAAGTCCCAAAGCTAATAAGCGATGAAGACAGGGTTCAACTACAACAGAGTGACTCTGTGCGATAGCACAGCAAAACACTCACTTCTGGAAAGCAGCTGGATGTTCGTGTTGTTTGGTTTACTACTTCCCTTGGCCTAACTAGCTTCAGGAAAGGGACTTGTTCATTCGGTTTCTTCACTGAGTTTTTAAGCTTCAGCTTCTTGAAAAAACTCTCTCAGTCATCCGAGCATGACACGTTGTGAATTAGAAAGAGCAAATTCCAACAATGAAATCCTACTCATCCCTTACCATCTTGATAAGTCACCTTCCAACTCCATACCTTAGATCTCACTTAGGTCTGGCCTAAGTAGGTGTGTAATATATATGTGCTATTGGACTTTGATAAAGAAAGTAAAACTTTATTTTTAAAAAATCTGATCTCCCACACTGATAAAATAAGCAGTCATCACTTCTTAACACTTTGTGAATCTTATCAATTCCACAGACATTACTGTCTAGCCATCTGCTAGGGACTGGCAAGAGAGCATGGAAAAAAGGTAACTGGCATCCCTGAGTATTGCTTTTTGTTTCTTTTCCATGACCCAAGAAATTAAGACGCAAAATCTTTACATCTGTCATCACAGGTTATATACATCTCGAATTACAGCTTGCACTCTCATTCAGAACTGATCATCACCCTCTAACAGTAAAATTAGTTGTGCACTTCAGTATTTTAATGAACTAGAACTAAGAGTTTAGCCCCATTAAGGAAATTAAACAGTGGTTTAATAAAAGGGAATGAGTGGAGAACCTGACGAATGAGCATCTCCTAATGGGAATTGGAGGAAATATACTTACCATCACACGAGTTTCTGTCCAACATGCTGGCTTTGAAGCCGGGTCTACAGGAGCAGATAAAGCCTCCTTCACTTAACTGCGTACAGTTTTGTTCACATAGATTCTCCGCACATGATCTTTCTTTTCCTGTATCTGGAAAAACAATCTTAGCATTACAAACAAAAGGCATAAATCTACCTATAGTCTACTGTAAGACATCTCAAGATAATCCCTTTCCATAAGTCTTTGTAGAAGATTGAAGGCTTCTGTATATTCAGATATCTGGTAATGCGGCAAATGCCATTTATATAATTGTATATAATGTTAGATCCTTGAGGCAATCTTCCCATTATACTCAGCACTGCCAGGCTTCCCAGAGCATCCAATTCCAGAGTCCAGAACTATGAAGTCTGGGGCTCTTTACAACTGTAACCATCTGCTCCATAAATATTTATATATATATATATATATATATATATATATATATATATATATATATATATGAAATAGGGATTAAGATATATGTAATATATATCCTGTTATGTGTGTAATAAAGAACAATGGTACAGTTTAGAGCAACATAACAAACAGGAGGAAATTATGTTAAAAGAAGACCAACTGAGATATGTGTACACATATTAAGTGTTGGCCAGGGCACAGTAAAATGCATATAGTTATCAGTCATCCAACTGCTATAAGAACCATAAAGTGGCACACATGGAAAGGAATTTTTCAACAACATATATGAACCAAGGACTTTAAAAATACTCTATTATCTAGTTATTCCACATTAATACATTTTCCCTCAAAAAGGAATAAAAAATGTGTACTATGATTTATATTTAAGGATTATAAACTGTTGATAAAATTCTGAAAACAACTTGGAACAATTACAGTGCACTGTGTTTTATCAAACCCAAGTAAGACACCATTGATGCCCTATTTTATATAATGCTAAAAGAGAAAAACTCTGGGACTTACACTCTGGCATGTTATCAACTGAAGAATTATTCTTGTTTCAGAGATGTTTTTTTGTTTTGTTTTAAATATTTTATTTATTTATTTGTCAGAGAGAGAGAGTGAGCACAGGCAGACAGAGTGGCAGGCAGAGGCAGAGGGAGAAGCAGGTTCCCTGCCGAGCAAGGAGCCCGATGTGGGACTCGATACCAGGACGCTGGGATCATGACCTGAGCCGAAGGCAGCCGCTTAACCGACTGAGCCACCCAGGCATCCCCAGAGATGTTTAAATGTGAAAATAAACATGCATCTTACAATCAATGAGTTATGATTTGAAATGATACTCTGACATGGAAAATATAACATAAATGGAGGGAAAGATAGTAATACTAAATAAATATAGAATATGTCTTTAAATTTTTTAACATTAAGAAATGATTTTTGCACATATATGTGCAAAAAAAGACAATGAAGTACACCAAACTTAAGATTAGTTCTCTTTTAGTTATGGGATTCAAGTGATTTTTACTTCTGATCATTAATATATTTTCTGGATTTTATAGCTTTCATAATACAAAGAAAAAATTCAACAATGGTTCATTTTTATAGGGCTTATATGAATGACCCTTGTTATCTGTGCTATTCTGGAGTCCAGATACTCCAGGGCAGACTTTTAACATTTTAGACTCCATCCTCACACTTCACTGCTCATCACTGCCCTGAGTTCTTATCTCTGCCAATATCTGTCAAAGGCATCTGGCTTTCATTTTTGTTATGAAGTTTGCTTCCTCTATCCTGAGTCTCCATCTACCCTCAAACCTAGATCTTACAAGGAAGCAGACAAAGATGAACATGCCTAATGAGTGATAATGGAGGCCAAGGCGTGGGAAGGGTGGTGATTATCCCCATAAAGGAGTTAAGCTTTATCTGTGTTTCAAATGAAATATCTCTTGGTCCCAGGCTTCTGAATATTTTAGCCAATGAGACTGCAGTATCTCCTGCTCAATTCTTCCAAAGCAAAATAGATTTATATCTATCTATCTGTCTCCTATAGTAAGAAATGAGGATCCTTTAAGGATATTATGACTATTTAAGTATATGTGGTTTGAATAGACTAAAAACATTGAGTTTCAAAAAAGAAAAATAATCACAAAATAAAGCACAAGAGCATTCAATGGAATGCTGCCCTTGGAGCTCAAACTTCAAAGCCATATACATGAAAACATTAGTTTAGCTCTTAAGAACTACACATTGCTAAATAAGTCTATCCAGATTTTTTTATTTCTTCCAGAGTCAGTTTCACTGTTTTCTGTCTTTCTAAGAATTTGGTCATTTGTCTAATTTGTTGACATAAAGTTTCTCATACTATTCCCTCATTATCTTTTAAATTTCTGTAAGGTTGGTAGTGATGTCTCCTCTATAATGTTAATAAATATGACCTGTTTTATTAACTTGGATAGCCTTTAGACAGTCACATAACCTCTTTGGGTCTCATGTGTATAATTAGACTCTATAATCTTCTCCCAGCTCTAAAATCTACAATATGACTAAAGATCCCAGGTTATAAACATTTCTGGGCCAAGTGCCCCCCTGAGTGAGTTATACTCTTATGAAGCAAGACTCTTACGGGTTAGACTCTTATACTCTTAAGAACAAGAGCAGAAACCATATAACACTGTAAGATTCTTCCTCAAATATGAGGAACTTATAACTTATTTCAATAACAATCACCATCTTAATCCACAAATAACAGATCATATCCAAACCCAAACATATGACACTCTAATAAAAATATTAGGATCTTTCCTTTCCTAATTTTAAAATACTTTTTAAAAAGCAAACATATGCACTGAACATCAGAGATCCTGTTTAAATAGGAGAAAGAGGGGCGCCTGGGTGGCTGAGTGGGTTAAAGCCTCTGCTTTCGGCTCGGGTCATGATCCCAGGGTCCTGGGATCGAGCCCCACATCGGGCTCTCTGCTCAGCAGGGAACCTGCTTTCTCCTCTCTTTCTGCCTGCCTCTCTGCCTACTTGTGATCTCTCTCTGTCAAATAAAGAAATAAAATCTTTAAAAAAAAATAAATAAATAGGAGAAAGAAGAGAAAGGGAAAAGAAATGAAAGGCAATAGGATTAGTAGCACCCAAGAACTGGTATCTTATTTTTTTTAAAGGATTTTATTTCTTTATTTGACATACAGAGAGATCACAAGTAGGCAGAGAGGCAGGCAGAGAGAGGGGGGGTAAGCAGGCTCCCTGCCAAGCAGAGAGCCCGATGCAGGACTCGATCCCAGGACCCTGAGATCATGACCTGAGCGAAAGGCAGAGGCTTAACCCACTGAGCCACCCAGGTGCCCAAAGAACTGGTATTTTTTTTTTAAATTTTTATAAACATATAATGTATTTTTATCTCCAGAGGTACATGTCTGTGAATCACCAGGTTTACACACTTCACAGCACTAACCATAGCACATACCCTCCCCAATGTCCATTACCCCACCCCCCTCTCCCGACTCCCCTTTCCCCAGCAACCCTCAGTTTGTTTTGTGAGATTAAGAGTCACTTATGGTTTGTCTCTCTCCTGATCCCATCTTGTTTCTTTTATTCTTTTCCTACCCCCCAAACCTCCCATGTTGCATCTCCACTTCCTCATATCAGGGAGATCATATGATAGTTGTCTTTGTCTGATTGACTTATTTCACTAAGCATGATACCCTCTAGTTCCATCCATGTCGTAAGCAAATGGCAAGATTTCATTTCTTTTGATGACTGCATAGTATTCCATCGTGTATATATACCACATCTTCTTTATCCATTCATCTGTTGATGGACATCTAGGTTCTTTCCATGGTTTGGCTATTGTAGACATTGCTCCTATAAACATTCGGGTGCACGTGCCCCTTCGGAGCACTATGTTTGTATCATTAGGGTAAATACCCAGTAGTGCAATTGCTGGGTCATAGGGTAAGAACTGGTATTATTAAATAAGAATTCTATGTCTCAAATTATCGACCCACAGCAGTAAGACTGATACACTATCACATATTCACTTAATACCTAAAATCAAATGCTATTTCTGTACCTTAAATTAATATCTATGCTACTTATTTCTTTAAATAAGTCCGCTTTTAATCGAATGTTATTTGATTTAAAAGGACTGTAGTCAATTGTAAGCTTTTTAAATGGCTAACTAAAAGAGGAACTAAGGTTTGACCCAAGCCCAACTAGAAAATACTCCAAACTCTTGGAACAGCTTACTTATCCGTCTCAGCACCAGAACTCAAATCTAACACCCAGTTTTGCAAATCCTGTCATGATCATGCTTTATAAAATATTTAATCAAGTCACACTGCTATGTCAAAATTTCCAAGCCCCACTAGGCAAGTGCATGAAATAAAGGACAAATCAATGCATTAATGATCAATTATATGCCCTCCTTTGTAACTCAGACAGGAGAAAAGTTGCCCGGAAATCACTGGGAAGCCTCAGGAAAAAAACCATTAAATCCCAAGAAGTTAAAAAATATGTACAGCTTGGGGTAATGGACATTGGGGAGGGTATGTGCTATGGTGAGTGCTGTGAAGTGTGTAAACCTGGCGATTCACAGACCTGTACCCCTGGGGAAAAAATACATTACATGTTTATAAAAAAATTAAAAATTAAAAATTAAAAAAAAAAGTATGTGGAGCTAAGATGACTAAGTCATGGGCTCCTGGAGTCTGAAGAACTTTTTTTTTTCCTATGAAGAAACTGAGGCCAGGAGAGGTCAGTTGATGCCCAAAGAGGCACAGGTAGTGGCCAAGGAAACTAGAGGCCAGCTCTTGTCAGCTGGAGTCACAGATTCTGCCTCTGCCACTTTGTATGACCTCAAGCAACTTCTTAAGCTCTCTGAGATTTATTATACAGATAAGACATAATAGTAGCAACCCAGTGGGGTTTGTCTGAGTGACAAATTAGATAATGTATGTGCAAGGATTTCACAAGAGCTCTAAAGGACTAAAAAGGTGTGAATTATTAACATGCCATTCCAACATTTCCATCACAATACTGAACTAGAACCACTCCTTGATTGTGTTCCTTATCTTTTTCCTACACAAAGCAGTCCCTCTACTTTAAAAATAAAAATAAATGTTTCTCCTGAGGTCCCCTGTGACAACCCCATCTTTATCAACTCCCCTTAGAAGCTTTTCCCCTTAGTGCTAAAGGATACTGCATTTGGCTTAAGGTGAAAAATTATGCAGACCAGTAAACAAAATACATAGCTTTAAGGTGCTGGGAGGCACCTCGTTGACTGGGAGGAGATGTTCTGGAGTTAGGTAGATCAGAGTGTAAATCCTCAGCTTCTTGATGGCAAAAAGACATGCAGGTTTTTCATACCTGCAAGCCAGTTTCCTCATTAAAAAAATACTTGAGGGGCACCTGGCTAGCACAGCTGGTTAAGCATCTAACTCGTGGTTTTAGCTCAGGTCATGATCTCAGGGTCGTAAGATGGAGCCCCACGTTGGGCTCTGCACCTAGCACAGAGTCTGCTTGGGTTTCTCTCTTCCTCTCCCTCTGCCCCTCCCCACCCTCATTCTCTCTCCCCCTTATATAAATAAACAAATCTTTTTAATCGGTAAACATACCCAGCTCATAGGGTTGTTACAAGGATAAAATGAGATAATCCTTGTAGTGTTTAGCACAATGTCTGGTATAGAGTAAGGGCTCAATAACAGATAGTTATAGGCTTGATTGCAATTCAGAGCACAAAATAAAGAGAAATATGTGGTTATCATGTCCTTTATGTTATTAAACGCTCTCATTAGGTAAACCCGAGTTATTACAATGAAATACAATAATAAATATTTACTTACTGCAGCCCGTTTCATCAAAATGGTCACCACAGTCATCAACATCGTCGCATACAAGAGACTGTGAAATGCAATGTCCATTGCTACACTTAAATTCGTTTTCTGTACAAGGTCTAGAGGTCGAAGCCAAACCTGTAATTTAAGATCAAAAGTTCAAGTCAAAGTCAAAACTTCCTCTTCTTTGTAACAAGACGCTTCCTTGTGTGGCAGATAGTTATTGCTCACACATAAGCCTGTGCTTCCCTACATTTCTGTCTCCCTTACAGTTGTGTTGGGACCATGTGACTAGTTCTGGCCAATGGGCTATGAGTAGGAAGTGATATGTGTCACTTCCGGACTGAAACAATTAAAGCTCCTGTGTCTCCTGCTTTGGCCACCTTGGAAGCCATGGGTTTCAGGTGGCATAGCTACAAGTTGGAGGGGCTGGGCAACCTGCACTGGCCTTTACTTGGGTGAGAAGTGAGTCTTCATAAGGTACCACCACTGAGAGTTGCAAGTTTGTTGGGTGCAGAGGTGGTATGAGATACCCTGAATAGTATATATAAAGATACTTTCGTAATAAAAACCTAAATTATGGGGCACTGTCTTCAAGGTCAGGAGGCAAGCAATAAAGAGATATTAGAGATAGGAAAGATGGAGACCCATATTATGCAAAGGCAAAGCCTTTGGTGAAAGTATCACTTTGGAAAAATTGGAAAGCAGATCACCTGCTTGTTGAACCTGTCAATCTAGGGAAAGAGGTGAGAAAACGGGATGTTAGTAGTGTGCATTGCTTGCCATTACCTGAGTTTGGCAGGGGAGTATCAATCAGAAAAGTTCAGGGAAGAGCCGGCTGATTTATAAGCAGAAATGAAATAAAGCCCAGCAATTTGATGTGTGGGAAAAGCTGACTACATTTAGATCCTGAACAGTGATATTCTGAAGTTTAGAAGGCTTTGAGACACAAATAACCAGTAAAACCTCTGAGTTGGATGAAATAACGGCCCATCTATTTTTCCAGATGGGCTGAATGTAACGGATGATCAGTTGAGACAAAGGTGTGTGAGAAAAACAAAGATATAAAGCAGATTCGAAACCTATGTCTCAAAGGAAACACCTGAGCCCACTGGTCCTCTAGAACTGCTAGAGGCTGGTGAATGCGATAAGTCTTTCATTCTTTCTTGCCCAATGGGAATTTCTATTATGCTTCCCCTGATCCACCACTATCTCTTAGGGGCAGAGTGGCATAAATAAAACTTGTTAATTAGTTTATGTTTCTTCAAACCAAGAGGAACCTTGTCTGCAACTGACAGCAGGACTGAACCCTATCACCTAGGACTCCTGGATTTCAGTTACTAAATGGGACCATGAGTCATGTCCCTTGGGGACAGGTTCAGGGTGTTCTATGCATGAGAAGAAAAGTATAAATGGATTCTTAGTGACACAAGGGCAAATTGTGGTAAAACCACTGGTATTCATTGAAAACCAGGGACCTTGTGACCAGTTCCAACCAAAGGACCAAAAGCACAAGCAAGATCTGTCACTTCCACGCCCAGGAAAATACAAGTCTGCATGCCTCCTTCATTTCTCTCTTCTCCTGCTTGGCAACCTTGAAGACTATGTGTCACAGGTGGCTTACAGGAGAGAGAACTGCCTGACCTTCATCAAACTCTACATCAACCTCTGCAGAGGGTTGGGCATCCAAGTCTTGGTTTCAGCTCAGGTCATGATCTCAGAGTTGTGGGATCTAGCCCTGCAGTGGGCTCTGTCCTGAGCGCAGAGTCTGCTGGGGTTTCCCTGTCCCTCTGCCCCTCTCTGCCTCATGGTCTCTCTCAAATAAATCAATCTTAAGAAAGAAAATTCAACCTCTGCTACTTTAAGCCACTGAAATGTTGTGGTTTGTCTATTTTGATGGCAAGGAGTGATTCCTCTGACTAACATCCAATTCTTTTGGAAGAGTAAGCTTACTGCCCCTTTTATCCACTCTCAAATTTGACCACATGTTCCAACTGTCTTGCTCCATTAAAGAAAAAAAAAAAGAAAAAAGAAAGAAAGAAAAGGCAATAGCAGTAAGGCAAATGGAAACAGAAGGGGAGAAGGCAAAACCTGCTCAAAATTTTTAAAAAGTCCCATTTCTTGGTTTTCATCCTTTTGTGCCAGGCCTCAAATAAACCTAGGAACAACATTATAACCATAGGGTCACCTCTGCCAAAAAAAACCAAAAAAAACGTTAAGTACATAAGTACAAGCCGGAGCACCGCCATAGTGTCCTCGTCCTCTCTGACACAGAGCTGGCAGTGAGCATTCTAAGGCCACAGCAATACAAAGGATGGAAAACAGAAAAAATGAGCCATTTATCTAAATTTTCCCAAAGACCATCCTTTTAGGAAAAGAAGTAATTGGAGTCGGGGGAAATCATTTCTCTTGCTGACTTTTCTCTAGATAAATTACCCCCAAGATTAATCAACTCTCCCCTTCAATGGACAGATTTTAAAACATTCTCACAAGGGGAAAGCACAGATTTTTTTCCCCAATATCTGTAACATTTAACGCCACCGGTTTGAAACTTCTATCTTAAAATAATCCATGATTTTTCTCTCCTGGGAAATGAATTTCCATTTTAAAGATGCACATAAGACCAGCTTTGCTAACACCAGTGCTGCCTTTTTGAGCATGATCGTTTCAGCTGAGCATTCAGCAGCTCACGTGCCTAGATTAACAATTAGTAACTCCAGGCTGAAGAGCGACCAAAACTCATTTTTGAAAATAAATAAACCATTAATTTGTGAAGCGTGAGTCAACTAGTATTTAGTGTTTGTTCTCAATGTCTCAAAAAAACCTTGACTATTTAAATGAAGACTACAACATTAGACGACTTGCTCCAACGAGACGGGAATAAGCAGGGGAGGGATGTATCTGAGTAGCGAGTGTGTTTATACGGTCTGAAAACAACTGTCAAAGGGGATCTGCAGCCGTAGGTCCAGCTCAGCCTCTACCAAACAAATCCCAGAGGTACATTCTGCAAACTGCAAACTGCAGACGACTTGGGGCCCTCAGTGTTTCCCTCTTTTTCACTTTGCTTACACTGCTCCTCTTTCTCATCGCTCCCATCTCCACAGTCATCCACATGGTTGCACAGCTCATGCTTATAAATACAGCGATTGTTGTCACATCGGAACCGGTACGGTGACTCGCAGGAAACATCCACTGGAAGGCAAGACGGACAAACAAAAGTTCAAGCTGAGAGTAGAACATAGTATCTAAAGTGCTCCCGTGCCGGCACCAGGCTCGCCCCATTCATCCATTCATCTGTCCATTCAATGAACCAATCCACAAATACACCTTGAGGATCCAGCACACACCATGTCATTGTGCTAGAAGTCAGAAACGATGCAGAACAAGAAAGATACAGTCCTGGGACTCACAGAACTTTCATTCTAACAGGAAAACAGACTTTTCCAGTTAACCATTCAATTATAACTTTGAGAAGAGCCACACACCAGACCTGCTATCATGGCATCTATGGTGGCAAGGGGTGGGAGTGGCTGATACAGATCAGAAGAGGCTGGGGGAAGGTTTGGAGTCAGGAAGGAGCATAACATGCACAGAAGGAGGGGGACAATGACAAGCCATGAGGCTGGAGAGGCTGGCAGGACCATACATGAACCCTTATCCTAATATTAAGGAGGCTGCTGTGTGTCTTTCTGACTGCAGTTGTCACTGACCCTCCAGAGCATGAAATTTCACACGGTGACAGACTTTCCTTCTTGAATGTCCTCACCTCTTACATTTAAAGTTGCTATTTCAAAACTGACCTCTGACTCGTCTTCTTGTCTAGAGTTAGACCTCTAGCTGATGCTTATGCACCTGTGAGGAACCCAAAGGTAGAACCCAGGTCCCTTACTTGTTTGGTAAAGGGGCATGGCCCTCTGTGCAGGCCCCAGAGATTGGGTAATCTCAACACACACGTGTGTTTTTCTTCCACATGGAAGGCTTTGGCTGTCTGATTTCTCCTTCTGCCTCTGCATCACACACAGGAACAAAAGCAGAAACTCAGGATAAGGTCGACTGGGGGTAAAAAAGTCAGACCCAAGAGCTGATTCTTAGAAGGATTGTTAACAGAACTGTTGCAGAAATTCTTTGTTGTGAAAGATGTGCAACATTATAAAACAGTGCTGGTCACTTTTTAATGGGGCTGTGTCTCTGCCTCTCCACTTTTTAATGGAGCTGCGGGCACTTTATCTCATTGAGGGAGCTTCCTAAGTACTTACTTGAAAGTTCCACAGGGTTAAGGTATTTTTCAAGATCCATCAAGTTAAAAGCAAAACAAAACAGGGTTAGTTCCTAACAAGAAAAGATGTGGCAAGAAAATGTGGAGATGCCACTGTGAAAATATAATGTACCCTAATTAAAGTGCTCCGAAGGGAAGGAAATACTGACATGGCATTTTAGACCAGTCCCTGGGCTAAAAAGGAACAGGGATGAATGTCTGTCTAACATTCCCATGTTCCAAACAACGAACTGGGAAAGAAGACCAAGTAAAATGCATCCAGTTTTCAAACACTGTCCAACTGGCCTCCAGCATCACACGCCCCATGGAAAAAGCGTTGAGATTTTGCCAGACGACACCACTCCCAAAACCGCGCTTCATCTCCCTCTTACGGCACAGGTGAAGTTCTTCATCAGAACCATCGCCACAGTCGTCATCGCCATCACATTTCCAAGATGACCGGATGCACACGTGATTTTTACATTCGAACATGGTCGCCGAGCAATACGCACCATTGGGGAAGCGAGTGGCTGTTGGTGGAGCGGAGACAGATTCCAATTGTTAGAAAAAGTTACGAGTTTTAAAAAGGTAGGGTGTTATTTGTTCTGTAGCTCTTTCCATGACAGCCTGTCTTCCTTATTCAAGATGGACTGTCACCTTCCACTGCCTGAAATTGTGATGGACTACCTCTTCAGGACCGTTGTCCCACCCCAGTTTTCAAAGACATGAGTCATTCTGCAGATGGCACTGGACTTTGTCTTCAGAGGCAAGGGTAACTCTTCAGCTGTGTCAGCACTGGCCCTACTTCTCTGAAACCAGGTTTTAAGATGTGGCAACTACATCATTATCAATACCCATCACAGATAATCAAAAACTGTCCATATTTATTCAGTGATTCATAAAGATTAAACTGTGAATGATCATACTGACCTTCATTTTTAAGCTTTTTGTATGCCATCACGCAATTCAGAAAGATGTTAATGCTGTGAATTCAGTATGTTCTAATACCCAATCCAAGTTTTTTATACCCATCTATTCGCTGCTCGAATGTTCTCGTTTACCTGAGGTGGTTTTTTCAATTAATGAATTTGTATCGCAGGTGGTAATATTTTTGTTAGCACAGATATTTACTATATTCTCTATTTAAAATATGGTTAATGAAATGCACTTGAATGACAACTAGGAACTACTTGGGTATGATGACTTAGACCCCTAAGTGAACTGGTAATTACCAATGAGCGCCAAAGAGAAAATCCCTACATCCTAGCCATTTAAGAAGTGGTGGCTGCTGGAGAGGCGGGGTCTGAGAGGCCACCTGCTGCATTCCAGATGCCAGAGCAGGGCCACGGGGGCCCAGACACTTACGACAAGCGGCTTCATCGGAGGCGTCTAGGCAGTCAGCCATTCCATCACAAGTCGACTGCTCAGGCACACAGTGTCCACTCTGACACTGAAAATACCCAGGCTGGCACGTCTTCATCTCTGTAGAGAAAAGACTGTCATTCCAAAAGGTCTTGTTCTTCTCAGACAGTTCCGGGGAACAGACTCAGGACTTCATCCCATTCCTATCCAAACCCAATGACTAGCGCACGGCAAATGCACAGCTGTGGCTAGAAAAGGAATAAATGCGCCAAAAACACATTCTCCTCATTCAACATATGGAAATGGAAGTACCTCTCTCTCCCCTATTACATAATCTCTGGCATTTCCTCGGAAATCTGAATTCCCAGACCCAACCCTTAATGAGTAAAGAGCTATAAAAGTCACTTGGGGGTTATGATTCCTGGTCTAATGCCCCTGACCTCTACACCAAGAGGTCAGGGGCATTAGACCTACAGAAATATATCCCTCATGGACACTTTCCGGGGAACAGTAGGAAAATGCTTTTGTTGTTGTTGCTTATAAGAACAATGCAGATTAAAGTCTGCTCCTAGGAAATATTTAAGTTATTTAAGTTAAAATGAGATTTTTAAGATTTTCAACAATCTCTTGCCCTTTTCACCTATTACAAATTAAGACTATTATAAGAATAAAGCATAGAAAATACAGAGCGGAAGGTACTGTGCTATGCTAAGGCTTATGTATTACGGAAGTATACAAAAATTGTTTTACTCTAAAAAACCATATGAACTCTCACTTGAAGTCCCTTCTTCTGTCAAATATGCCGACTCTGGTACTACACCCCAGGGTAAGCCTCTGAAGGACCCAACAGTTACCGCAATCCCGCTCATCTGAGTGGTCGCCACAGTCGTTGTTATGGTCACAGACCCATCGAGAGGGAATGCAGCTGTGATCATCACATCGAAACTCACTCTCCGAGCACTCCCGGGGGACTGCAAAGGAAAGCCACCCAGCCATCAGTGGGAACCAGAAATCATACACAGAAGACAAACTTGTGAGGGCCCGAGTATCTTCAGCATGCCTGGTGCTCCCGTGTCCGAGTCCTAGCCATCTGCTTGAGCAGGCAGACTGCCTGTCCTCCAAAACTAGACCTTCTACCTCAATTTTAAGAATGTGAAGAAGGGCCTTTATTAAGAGTTTTCTCCAAAGGTGATTTACTTGTAAGATAATTGTTGCTTTCATGATAGTCTACATAACCTCCTGTAGGATTTAACATGAACTTTCTCAAATTTAAAATTCCACTGGATCACACCTTTGTCTTGAGTTTTAGCCAACTGATATTTGCAGGTTTAATCAGTGTCCTGATTCTCTCAACTGCCTATGGAAAGTGGCAATCATTTCTTACTTCCAAAAAGTGACTAAAGTTAGCATGTATTCCATATTACAGGGCACCTGGCTGGTTCAGGTGGTAGAGAATGAGACTCTCAATCTTGGGCTTGTGAATTCAAGCCTCACATTGGGAGCCTACTTTAAAAAAAAATGAAGAATGTATTTCATATTAATCTATCTGAAATTGACATATACATGAATCAGTGACATATGTTTAGGGCAGGGTAATATATCCAATTACTCAGGACTATCTAGTTTGATGTGACCCAAATCTTTGGCTTCTTTTCCTTGACCTCCCTGTCCAATTCCTTATATAGTCAGCACTTTCACTAGAAGAAAGAAACTAAAGCCTGACTTGTCATTTAACCACTAGCCCTCCTAAAATAGTCTGCCATTCTGGGGTGGGTGGGAAGGAGAGGACAATCCTAAATACAAGATCTCTTTCCTCTGCTACTAAGACCATTTTGAGGCAAGCACTTAAGAAGCAAGGTCTTTGGGTTAGCACCTTTCCTTCTAGAACTTCTCCTGGTCCTTATTTTTTTGTTTCTATTCTTTATCTTACTATATTTGTCCTGTATTACAAGTCACCTCATACTCTTTTTAGAAAAAAAGTTAGATATTAAATTCAACAAACAAAACATACACTTGGGTAAACACCCTTCTCCCAAAACTTCATTGTAAGCATCTTAAAGGGAGATGTTTCTGTCTTTAGTCAAAGAAAAAGTGGAAATGTACCAGTCAGCAGAATGCAAGAGATCAGGTAATTGTCATCCTATCCATTTAGGATGAATGGCATAGAGAACTGAATTATGGACAAAGAATAGAAAGCACAACTCTAGTAGCACATAAAGACAGCAGAACCACGAACACTCACCACAGTTCTCCTCATCTGAGTGATCTCCACAGTCATCGTGCCCATCACACCTCCAGCGAAGAGGGATACAGTGGTGATTATTACAGCGAAATTCCCCGGAAGGTTTGCACGTCCTCTCCTCTGCAAAGCACAGTCATTGCAATGACTTCAGAAGCTGGAGGCCAAGAAATGCCAGGGTAGCACTGGCTTCCTTGTGAGACAATTGGAGAATTATGCTACCATATTCTCAAAGCTTCCAGAGAGAGGAATGCTAGCAGTGTTCACAGTCAATATTCCTTTTTTGGCCAACCTGAACCTATCCTACTTAAACTTTAAACTGCTTTAAACTAGATTCATTCTTTTTTGCAGCAACTGCTCAAAAAATGAATTGGCAGCTGGCTTCTAACTTGCAACAAAGCCCTGGAGAGGAAGATTAAGTGATGCTAACAGCAAATAGAATATTTCCATCTCACTGCCTTCAGTTGGTTAAATTCAGTGTTATTAAATTCAGTGTTAAAATAACCCATTATCTGCCTTACCCTCTGCCAACTAGACCTAACAGACATTCAGGTTTCCAGTTAACGTGTATGGCTAATCTTGACAGATTCTATTAATTCACTTGGCCTTTTGTCCCTAAGTTCTTTCCATGTTGCCAATGTGACTTATAGCTTTCTCGTAGATGATACAGACAGAGAGACATTCGGAATATGAAAATCTCCAGATAAGAAATGTTCTGATTTTGAATTATTCTTTTTAGAGACAGGTATCAAATCTTTTCTCTACCCCCTTCCATCAATTTCAATAAATCTATAAAATTAGACAATTTAAACTTGTCAAGTGCAAATAATGATTCCACATTTAGGAGAAATTATGTAAGTTTCTAATATCTTAATAATGTCTTCCCCCAATTCCAACATTCCTCAGGATGGGATTTCATTTAAGAGGATATAAATTAAACTCCCCAGAAGTCCACTAAATGCTAAAAAAATGTAACATGTTACTAGAAAGATCAATAGATGATGCTTTTTCAGAGGTAATCGGAGGGGCAAGGACATGGGAAAGGCACTGTCATCACCCAGAGGGCACCTGACACTTCTGTGCCCTTGCCCCTCCCCCACACCCCTGCAGCCCCTCCTACCACAGCCTTGCTCATCACTGTTGTCCCTGCAATCGTTGAAACCGTTACACACAGCCCACTGTGGGATGCAGCGGTAGTTCGTTCTGCAGCTGAATTCTGTATGGTTGTCACAGCGATGGCTCACTGAAAAGACAGGAAAAAGCAAAGTCAGAACTGAATGCTCAGTCCAAAAGACACCTTCCCATTGTCATATGAAGGACCTGGTGCTGAGGAGAAACAATTACCATGTTACCAATTGGATTGATTCTGGCCACGTGTGTTGTTTTAGGTGTGATCTATTTACCCAGAGCAGAAAGCATCTTAAGTTTCCTCCCTATCAAAGTATCATTCATTTGTGTTACAGGATTAACTAGGGGGGGGGGGGCGCGGTGGAGGAGGGGAAGGCCTGGGCTTGAAGCAAAAAAGCACCTGGGTGTCAGCTCTACCACTCAACAGAAATGTGACCAACTACTTAAGGTGAGCCTCAGTTTCCTCACCTGGAAAATGGGAATTGGTAAATGCGCATTCCCTACTGTGCAGTGTTTCACTGAAGCTCAAATGAGAAAGTGCTAGACATACACAAATGGAAGTCCTTGTGATCGTATTTTGGAGAGTTAGATATCCAGAGTACAGAGAGGAGGAATGAGCCCCTTTCGGAACAAGGTCTGGTTCCACCTGCCAACCACACAGCTCTGTAGTGCCAGAATTAGCAGGGAGAGGCAAGACGGAGGGTGCCACGGGGCTGAAGTAGGGGCTTCCCTGTCATCTCGCAATCCACACGGGTCCTCCTGCTTTCCCGTCTGTGCTCTCCCATCCGAGCTCCCACATGTCCCTCCCGCAGGAACTCACAGCATTCGGGCATGGGCTCATCCGAGTAGTCGCCACAGTCATTGTCCACATCGCACTTCCAGTCCTGAGGGATGCAGTGGCTATTAGCACACTTGAAGTGGCCCGGCTGACAGATCCTACTGGCACAGTTGTAGACATCTTCGTCTGAGTTATCCCCGCAGTCGTTCTCCGAGTCACACCGCCAGGCTTCGGGGATGCACCGTTTGTTGGCACACTGCCATTCGTTGGACTGGCAGCGGTGATGCTCTGCAGGGAGGGGCATTTGGTTGCGAGGTGTTAGGGACAGACGCTCCTGATTTACATGGAGGGATCTTCGAGAGCTTCATCCTAACTTCTTTTTTAGAGGACTTCTGTCCTAATGCACTTATTATCAGCCAATACCACAAGGTCAGTTATTCACTTGACTATTACTGTCTCCAAAATTCTTAAATATCTTTCTCTTGCATGCAGAATTAGGGGTTAAAGACGGTGTCACTGATGGCCTACTGAATTCTGGCCACCCTCTCCCATCCCTGTTCTCCTAATGGACAGTATTTCTCAAACTTTGTGTTCGCTGCTATTGTTAATGTGTTGTTTTCAGTTTGGAGGGTTTTTTTTTCCCTTTGCTTTTTAAAAATGGAAACACTAATAAATATCACATGAGCATCCTTAAAATGAGAGTAGGAAGCCCTCCTTTAGCCCTCAGTGTTCACTCTCGAGGAGGATTCCATGCACAGCACATGGCAGTAAACCACCATAGACAACACACCATTTACCTCAACCATCGGCCTTACAGAGACCCCGCAGTTATCGACTGCGGGGATAACTGTCTTAAGAACCTTATAAAAATATAGGGTGGGCTCTTGACTTTTTTCCTAGGACTCTGGACTGGTCTGAGGGTTAGGACATGCAGAAAATCCCCACAGAATCATGACTGTTCACAATCTACGACAGAAGTGGGCCAAAGATGGTAACTGAACACACCACAGAGAATCTGGTCCTCATCCGAGCCATCAGGGCAATCTCGGTGAGCATTGCACAGGAAATGCGAGCTGGTGCAGTTGCCATCCTTGCACTGGAACTGTCCTAGCCGGCAGTAGCGCTGTGGGCAAAGCACCGGCTCGTCAGAGCCGTCCGAGCAGTCTCTCTGCCCGTCGCATTTCCACCAGATAGGAATACACCTGCACGGAGAAAATACAGCACTTCTCTTAGCAAAGCACAGGAGGTAGAGGCTACCTGGAGAGAAGACATCAAAACTGAACTCCAGGTAATAACATGCATGAGTTCCTTTACTGTGGTGTATCTTCAGAGAAAACATGACTAGATGAGATGGACCAGGTTTGTTAAGACCCAAATTCATGCTGAGAAAATGCTCTGACCTAAAGATTACATTCCTGCCACAGAACACAGTGGAGTGTGTGTGTGTAGGGCTATGGTTCTGGTAGCAGGAACTGGTTGGGACTGTCTGCTGGGGTGACATAACAAACAAGTGGGTATTGGTTGGGAAGGCAGAAGGCACTTACATTTATTGACAGCCTGAGTCAAGATCGCTAAATGCTAGATTCTTAATCCAAGATATTTTATTTAATCATCAAAACAATCTGCCATTGGATCTTAAATGCAATGGTTTGCATTAATGTCTCCTCCCTCTGACTCAGTATCCCCGATCACCAGTGGTCTATGGCCACAGTTAGGGAAGTAATCTGTGGCCATGTTTTATAACAGATACAAATAATCAAAAGTGGATTTAAATGTGTAATCCTGGATCCTCTGGCATAGTAAGCTAGTCCAGTATATGAGTGTGAAAGACAGAAATTCTACCACTTATTTTTTTTTCTCTTTTTTTCAGATTTTTATTTAAATTCTACTTAGTTAACGTATAGTGTACTATAGGTTTTGGGAGCAGCATTTAGTGATTCATCACTTACACATAATACTCAGTGCTCAGCACAAGTGTCCTCCTTAATCCCCATCAGTCATTTAGCCCACCCCCACCTACCACCCCTCCAGAAACCCTCAGTTTGTTCTCTACAGTTAAAAGTCTTTTTTTAAATACAATTAATTAACACACAGTGTATTATTAGTTTCAGAGGTAGAGTTCAGTGATTCATCAGTCTTATAAAACATGCAGTGCTCATTACATCACGTGCCCTCCTTAATATCCATCACCGAGTTACCCCATCCCCTAATCCTCTCCCCTCCAGGCAACCCTCCATTTGTTTCCCATGATTAAGAGTCGCTTATGGTTTGTCTCCCTCTCTGACTTCATCTTGTTTTTTCCCTTCCTTCCTCTATGATCCTCTGTTTTGTTTCTTTTTTTTTTAAAGTATATATATATATATATATTTTTTTTTTAATTTATTTATTTGTCAGAGAGAGGGAGAGAGAGCGAGCGAGCACAGGCAGACAGAGTGGCAGGCAGAGGCAGAGAGAGAAGCAGGCTCCCTGCTGAGCAAAGAGCCCGATGTGGGACTCGATCCCAGGACTCTGGGATCATGACCTGAGCCGAAGGCAGCTGCTTAACCAACTGAGCCACCCAGGCGTCCCCTCTGTTTTGTTTCTTAAAGGCTTTGCTTCCTTTAAGCAAGGAAGAAAGGAAGCAAGGAAAGCAAGGAAAAAAGAAAGAAGAAAAATTTCTTTTTTCCCCCTTCCCCTATGTTCACCTGTTTTGTTTCTTAAATCCCATATATGAGTGAGATAATATGGTATTTGTCTTTCTCTGACTGATTTATTTTGCTTAGCATAATACAGTCTAGCTCCATCCACATCACTGCAAATGACAACATTTGATTTTTGTTTATGGCTGAGTAATACCCTCTCGTATATATACCACATCTTTCTTTATCCATTCCTCAGTCTATAATTTGGCTATTCTTGATGAGGCTGCTTTAACTTCATGGTGCATGTGTTCCTTCAAATCAGTATTTTTGTAAATACTTTTTGGTAAACACCTAGCAGTGCAACTGTTGGGTCATAGGGTAGCTCCTTTGTGAGGAGCCTCCATCCTGTTTTCCAGAGTGGCTGCACCAGCTCATATTGCCACCAATGGTGTAGGAGGGTTCCCCTTCCTCCACATCCTCACCAACACCTGTTATTTCCTGGATTGTTAATTTTAGCCATTCTGACAGGTGTGAAGTGGTATCTCATTATGTTTTGGTTTCAATTTCCCTGATGATGTGTGGTATTGGGCATCTTCTCATATGTCTATTGGCCATTTGGATGTATTCTTTGGGGAAAAAAATGTCTGTTCATGTCTTCTCCCCATTGCACAACTGGATTATTTATTTCTTGGGTGTTGAGTTTTATAAGTTTGGAGATTTTGGATACTGACCCTTTATCGGAAATTCTACCACTCTTGAGGGCTTTTTTCAGTGTACAGATATACAATCTTGGTCCTGACACCTAAGACAATTTATTAGACATTTTTAAAAAAACACACATAGTTTCTAGCTCCCTCTCTACAGAGACATACTTGCATACATTTTGTTTAACAAACTGCTTCTTTTCATGGAAGAAATTATCTGAGCCTGGAGACTGAGAGTCTTGGTGCATTCCAAATGAACCACATTAACTATCCCAAATCTTAATTCATTAGGAAACTCCCATCCCCTGGACCCTCAAAGTTCTATGTGTGTCCATCCAAGGGGATGGAGAGGCAGTGGGCTGAGGGAAGAGCAAGCCTTACTTTTCACTGTTGGCACACAGGAACTGGGTGCTGGAGCACTGGGGCAGGCAGACATTGATGTCACCCAAACGGAGGGTCTGGAAGTCATCTGGACACTCACAGGTGAATCCATTTCCTCCTGCTCTGATGAGGCAGAGATGAGAACAGCCGCCATTGTTGGTACCACACGGATTGCTCACTAGTAGAAGGAAAATATATGTTAGTTCACTTAGAATATCAAACACACGTGAACTGATTGCCCACCTCATCAAACTAGTCATCACTCAGTAAGAAAAATCATACCCAAGTTTCATGCTTTTTCGCAAAATTCATAAATGGGACAGATGGCAGAAGTGTAAACAACGCTGTGCTTTGAGAAAACTGATCTATGTGCGACCAGAAGTGAGGCATACCCACTGGTGTTCTGGGCTAGAAAAGACACGTTTCTCAAGGTCTTTGGAGAGTGGATGGGAAACTTAGCTTACATTCATGTGCCCAGACCTAACAGTTTTAATTTCTAGCAGATGCTATATTCTCTCATTCTAAGAATATGGGCAACAGAAGTATGGCCAAGAATGAGATGGACAGGTAAACTGTGTGGCATCTTTACTAATTTTCTGGGTCACCACTTGGAGATGAAGATTAATTTGAAATTTTTATAGACAGATATAGATAGATACACATATATGTGTGTGTATATATATATATATATTTTAGTGAAGTAAACTCTACACCCAAAATGGGGCTCAAACTCATGACCCCAGATCAAGAATCACATGCTCTACCAACTGAACCAGCCACATGCTCCTAATATGAATTTTCACTAAAATAATATCAAGAATATTAATTTTTGGGGCAGGGGGGACCCTGAGTATCTTTTATTTTGCCAATTCTCATTTTTCCTTACTTCCAAGTTTATCCCATTTTAACAAAACACCACAACAAAGGAGGCCAACAAAATCCATTCTATCTCCAAAGTAAATTCGAAACTTTTGCTAGATTATCTATAAATCATGAAATGGCTTTAACTACATGATGAAGAATATAAGTTCACAAGAAAAAAAATATAATGAGACACTGTGTTGCTCTTAACATTATTACCTTCCAGATGAAAAGCATAACATACGTTTAACACACAAAATTTAATACTCAAATAGAAATTTACTAAATTATGTTTTATAATTATTGTCATTTTCTTTTAAACATTTCTTTTAAATCAACCATTTTAATGGATTGATCTTGTATTAAGGAATGACTGTTAATCTCTCATTATAATTTATTGTGGTTACATAGGAAATATCCTTATTTTTCAAGGGTGTTATCTTAAATATTTAGGAGTGGAATGACATGGTATTTTTTTTTTTTTAGATTTTATTTATTTCAGGGAACCTGGGTGGCTCAGTTGTTAAGTGTCTGCCTTCAGCTCAGGTCATGATCCCAGGGTCCTGGGATGGAGCCCCACATCGGGCTCCCTGCTCAGCAGGGAGTCTACTTCTCCCTCTCACTCTTCCTCTGTGCACCCCCCCTCTCTCTCACAAATTGATAAATAAAATCTTAAAAAAAGAAAGAACACAGTACAGGAGCATCTGTTGGCCATATTTGCCAGCACTTAAGGATATATGCTGTGCGTGAAGTCAACTAGAAGAGGGTAGAGCCAAGGGATCGATTAATGCCTGATTGAGTTATTTGAACACTGCCCAAATCGAAATATTCCCTTGACTTTCTGGTTATGAAATCCTTGTGCTTTGAGTCCATTTATAAGCAGGTCTAAAACAGGCAGATCTCATTCGTAGCGATAGGAATCAGATCAGTGGTTGCCATGAGCAGTGAGAAGTCGTGGACAGGGAAGATGTACAATGCAAGCTTGTCAAAAATCACTTGACATGTATGTGTGGATCGAATTCTGGACTCTATTCTCTCCAAAAAATCTTAAGTCTATTCTTACTCCAGTACCATGCTTTGATTACCCACCGCCCCCCTTCAGCAACCCTCACTGTGTTTCCTAGCATTCAGCATCTCTTATGGTTTGTCTCTCTTGATTTCATCTTATTTTATTTTTCCCTTCCCCTTTGTTCATCTGTATCTTAAATTCCACATGAGTGAAATCACATGATATTTGTCTTTCTCTGATTTATTTTGCTTAGCATAATACCCTGTGGTTCCATCCACATCTTTGCAAATGGCAAAGTTTCATTCTTTTTGATGGCTGAGTAACATTCCATTGTGTATATATAATCTTTACCCATTCATCTGTCAATGAACATCTGGACTTTTTCCGTAGTTCGGCTATCATGGACATTGCTTCTATAAACATTGGGGTTCAGGTGACACTTTGAATCACTGTTTGTATCCTCTGGATAAATACCTAGTAATGCAATTGCTGGGTCATAGGGTCATTCTATTTTTAAGCTTTTGAGGAACCTCCATCCTGTTTTTCACATGGCTGTACCAGTTTGCATTCCCACCAACAGTGTAAGAGGGTTCCCCTTTCTCCTCATCCTTGCCAACACTTGTTGTTTCTACAGGTGTTATTTTAGCCATTCTGACTGGTTTGGCCCACTTTAAAATACTTCAGTCACTTCAGCTCAGAAAATATGGCAACATAACAAGTGTTAATTCTTATCAAAAATGAAAACCCAGATTGATCTTTAAGAGTAAACCAGGTGTTCAGGAGGGGGAAAAAAAGTTTTAAGCAGGTTTTCCCATATGTTTCGTAGAAAACATTACCACGTTAACATCATTCTCTTTATAAATCATGATGTTTCTTCTCAAAGAAATAAGAACTGCATGCAGAGAACCTAAAGCAACTGGGCCAAGCTTCTGAACCACACACTCACCAATTGGCTGCCTGTATGGATGATATACGTGGATGTCAAATGGTTTATGTGTTGTGTTCACCAGCACAACTCTATCTGATCCATTATATTTGTTTCCCTTTTCAACTGTCCTTGTATTCCAATCCGTCCAATAAATAGTGTCTTCAAAAATGGTAATAGCAAAGGGGTGAGGCAGCGTTCTGTCGAATACCGTGTGCCGATGGCGGCCCTCCAAATCAGAGTACCTGGGGTAGAAGAAGAGTCACTCAGTCAAGCTAATCTTTCTTCCAATGAAGCTAAGGACAGATGCACTGAAAATCAATTAATAAAATTCTACCTTCTCAGGGTACTTCAGCTCAGATCCTCCTCCAAACTCCTAGACTCTAATTAAAACAAAAGCTAAGCTTAAAACATATTTTGGACTGAACAAAAGATGCAAAAATTGAAAAAGCCACGCTCAAAAATTAGGAATAGCCACAGTTGTTCAACAATCTCTAATTCCTAACCATAGCTACTTTCCTGCAGATATGGCTGGTTCAGCTCTTAGAGGTTTATAACCTCTCCCATTAATGTTCTCCATTCAACATCCCTGGGACACCATTTTTGTTTCCTAAGTCCCTGGAAGAAATTAGAGGAAGGCAATACAAAGCTGGAATTTTGCCTTTTCATGAACATTTCTGAGGAGAAGCTGTTCTTAGGAAATACCTAGATTCTTGGTGTCACATGCGAGGAATATACCAACTCAGACAGAGGATAGGCCTGCAGGCTTCACTCTGCTTACCGTGGCAGCACATTTATTATTAATCGTGCCCTAGGCACTACTGCTGAATACTTTTCCAGACAATTAAAATTCCAGAGGATATTTTCTGATTTCAAGGTATCACAGAGCATCCACGGCCAGATTTCCAGTCCTTCCAATTCCAGTATCTCACTCATTCTATGAGTCTATGTCAAAATACTGATATTTTAATATTTTACAATTTTAGACTAGACCCTAAAACCCAAACAGGAAGTGGAGAGAGCTAGCTGCTAAGAAATTTGATGTTAGCCATACAATATTAAAAATACTGTCCAAAATATGACAATTTATGGGAACTTCTGGAAGCCATAGGAAAACTTCAAGACCTTCATGGCCAATGTTACAGGTCAATTATATCTCAGTTTTAGAAATGAACAGTTTAAAAAGGGGACAAGGAAATCAAGATGAGTTGAGGACTAAGGTGTCTACAATAGGAGAGAGATTACTACCTCTATTCTCTACAGGAAAATAATAAAAAAGAAGTAAAACACCAGGACAAAAACCTGATGAATCTGGCTTCAACGTTCATACTCCTTCTACTATACCATAACCACAGAGCTCAGCAAATTTCCTATAGGCAGTTTTAGTTAAAAAGGACTTCAGAGTGACTTCTAACACACAGGCCAGTTAGAATCTACCTGGGAATAACACATTAGCAACACAAGTCCTAGTATATGGAATAAACAGTTGTTTGGTTCACTTTATCCTGTTCTATTTACGTACTCAATGTAACCCAGGTGGGCATCTGCCCAGTAGAGTAGATCATTGGTGTAATCAATGGTGATGCCATTGGGCCACTCTATCTTGGTAGAGATAATCACAGACTTATTCGTTCCATCCATGCCTACTCTCCCAATGTATGCTCGGTGAGCCCAGTCTGCCCAGTAGACATGCCTATTGGAGGAAACACAAAGGGTCAGTCCCTGAAGTTAAAAAAGGCAGTAGCCAAAAGACATAGCTCTTCTCCAATCAGAGAAAAAGAATTTATATTCTATAGACTCTCTCAGAAAGGAAAAAAAAATGACAGAAAATCATCTAAAAGGGGATGATGTATAGGAAATGCTCAAGAATGAACACGATTAACTGGGGATTTCAGTGGATTTGACATGTAGAGTCCAGTAAAGGTGGGTTGTTTTTTTGTTTGTTTGTTTTAACCACAATTTTCTCTGCATGCAGCCAAAATAGGTGACCTGAAAAGTGAAATGGTGTGTCATGGCAAAGAAAACAGAAGAGCTGATGAATATCATTTGAGGATGCCATGCTTCTACCCATTACGACTAAACCATTTACCAGTTAGGAAAAGCAGAAGACAAATCCCAGCAAGATACTGGCCTTGAGATAACAATGTGAACAGCCTTTTTGGTGACAGAGGCAGAATATGGGCATGAGAGAAGAGCCCAGGATTACAGGGAGACAATACCCATATCGCGGGTGAAGGGCAATTCCTCTGGGATGATCAAAGCAGAAGGTATTGTTGTCATCCACACAGTGCTCAGCCAACTTGCGGCGGTATCGACCATCAAGGTCAGAGACAGAGAGGCAATTCAAGTAGGCATCCACCCAGTAGAGCTTTCTGAAATGGAGAGCCAGGAGTTACCACGTTTTGCTTGGGAAACAGTATATAGTTAGCCACTGAATTTCCTATCCAAGCTACGGTGGAATCCCAAAGACAACTGTTAGAAGGCACTTCCCCCAAGAAAACAGTGGGGGGAAGAGGAAATTGACTTTCCTGCAAAGAGGCAACAGAAGATTCAAGAGTGAGCTACAATTCCCACTTTATAGGGGTTGTCACATAGGGAATTCTGGGGCTACACCTCACACAAAGATTCTGGCTTCACTTTCTTAATGCAGCATAAGCATCCTTCCCCGGCAATGTAAAGGCTTAGAGGAGCAAGGACGCGGAAGGGAGAGGAATTAAGTGTTGTGAACCACAGTTTAAATGGTAGAGCCAAGGAAACAGACTTGTCTACGTGAATTATTGAGACTGCACGAAGGAACTCTGAATTATGGCCACAAGCTTAGATTCAATTCTCTATTAAGGTAAAAACATGGTTATAATATTCTTTTTAAAACCATTTCAACTTTTAGAGAGCTCCTCAGTGTCTTCTTACCTGGCTACCCAGTCTACAGCCAGACTTTCTGCAGCTGGTAGTCTATGGTTTATGATTGTCTCCCTGTTTGTCTTATTCAGAAACATTCTCTCAATGACTTTATTCTCTGTATCAATCCAATACAATCTCTTTTCTACTCGGTCAAAATCCAGGGCCACAGCATTGCCCAGTCCTTGCAAAATGAGGGAGTAAAAATGGCCATCTGTAGTGAGATTTCTCAAATAGTAACGGTTGCTAAAAATGAGATAGGGCTCGATGTTACTGTTCTGCCGGCAGCTCTTTCCGTCTGGTTCTCGGATGTAGCCTGGGGCACACTTACAGATGTAGGAGCCCATTACATTCTCACACATCTGACTACAGACAAAGGGCGTCTCCTTGCATTCATCAATATCATCGCAACTCCGCTTGTCAGCCAGAAGCTTGTAACCAGGACGACAAGAACAATAGAAACTGGTGAGGGTGTCTGTACAGTTTTGGTCACAGCCACTGAGCCAAGGGTCATTGCACTCGTTAACGCCTATAAGTAAAAGACAGGTATTAGAGATGCTAAAATGTCCACAACAGACCCACCAGAGTGGTCCAAAGTCAAGCTTCCCACTGGACAGCCTATTTCTTAATGAAACATGCTAAAAGACAGACAAACAATAAGGGTTTTCTAAAGGCCAGAGATACTCAAAATTCCCTATTTTTCAACTTCCTCCCCAACTTAATCCTTCACCAGTGGTTTTAACAACTAATATAATGAACAAGCTTATGTTTGACTTCTAATCCTATACCTGCCAATCTCCTTGTAACCAATAATTTAAAAAATAACATGGCAGGGGAGAAGAAGAAAGTAGAGCAAAAGAGAAGAGCCTGGCCAGTGGTGTGCTGGTAAAACAGATCTCGGGGGTGGGGAGATGCTGTAATTTGTAGTATCCTCCATTTTGGCCGTGTGACTCTCATAGCATGGCCAATTTCAGGTTACCAGGGTGACCTCACTGGACACGGAGCTGGAAGAGATGCATAGGGCTCTCACAAGATAGGATGAGCCACCCAGCAGTCCACTGGGTGTCCTTCTGGCTGGTCCTGTGACACATGGCCAAGCTCACCCAGAAACTATTTACACGGGGAAGAGAGTATGTTCCTATTAATTATATTTTATAAATGCCCAACTGGTTTACCCATGAAGGTTGGAGTGAGAGGGAGTTTAAAACTCTCCCCTTCCATCACCTGAAGATGAAAATGAACAGGGGAAGGAATCCTAGCAGAGGGAGAGCTCAGACAAGTCGTTTCAAGGGTTCAAAGTGTTTGTCCTGCTTCACAATGGTGTTACCTACTAATGGTATGAATCTGCTCCTCTTCTATTTTCTGTAGTGACTGCCTAACTGATGAATTAGCCTAAAAATAAATTTGTGTACTAACCTCATATACTAAGAAATGCTTGCCTTTTGATAGAAAGAAGAAAGACAAGCAATAGTGATTTTCTGGTAACAGTCTACTTAGAGGACAACTGGAAAGTCCTGGTGAGTCGCGAAGTGTTGAGAAACCACTCAGTCCCCTGGTTTTCCTTTTCCCAAATCCTCTGTTATACTCACCACATCCTTTCTCATCACTGTTGTCCGAACAGTCATCTAGGTGGTTGCAGACTTTCCATATATCGATGCAGTTCCCACTGTTACACCTGAACTGATGAGGGGGGCACGTGGTCTCTGGAGCGTGGCACAGATGTTCCAGCTCGTCAGACCCATCTCCACAGTCGTTTTCCCCATCACACATGTACTGCTGGTAAATGCACAGGCCATTCTGACAGGTGAACTGGTTCCTGCTGCAGGTGGGGTAGGAGCAGTCCCTCTCGTCGCTGTAGTCTCCGCAGTCATTGCGCCGGTCACACCTGTGTGATGAGACCAGTACCGCTCCTGGAGAGGCTGACAAGTCCCAACTATCACACGCTCGGGGCCTTGCTTCCTCCTCTGTCTACCTGAATGTCAGGCCGACCATTTCAGTCACAAGGTCACCCATGTCCTTAGTTCCCCCTCTCCTGGAATCGCTATCCACCCCACCGATCTCCAGCTCTAGAAGAATCTAATATTTAGCATTCTATACGATCTCCCCAGGTGCTGGCGATCTAGAGATATTACAAATAACTGCATTCATTTTTATGCAGTCGACAAATTAAACATAAATTCATAGTTCCGGTGTTCATCAGATCTGTTCATGAGGCAATGAGATGACTTAGGGGCACAGGCAAAATCCTAGGCATCCAGATGACAGAAGTGCCCACACCCAAATGAACATGTATTATACATGATAAGATCATTATGTGTCCTCCAAGAACATGTATCTTCCGATCGGAGTAATGTTTGCATTGTCCTGTTACTTCCATCTTCTAATCATAATACCCTGCCATCCACCATGAGCTGTGAGTAGTCATGGTGCTGGGAAAGAGGGAGAACCAGTAGAGAACAGCATGGCTGTTGGCAAAGGAACAAGGCACTTCCTAGTCCTATTTGGGGACCTAACATTCCCAGGCATCACAAGGACAATAAGGTTCCCTGAAGTTCTGTAAGCCAGATTGCTCTTTCTTTTCTACATTATTCCAAAATCCCTGGCAAGTTATGATTACTGAAGAGGTTCCTGCTGACAGTAACAAAACATAAGCATAAAGGAATCATGGAATTCACAATCAAGGAATTAAGTATAAAGGCACCTTGGATAGGGACTGGCAAAGCTCATGCTTGACAATTCATAAAAGGATTTACCATGGAGGGCATAGGGGCTGGAGGCTCAGCATTAAAAGATGTTAAGGTACCAAAGCTGAATGTGGTCAGTTTTATAACTGATCTATGGTCAGGTCGCTAACGAGAAATGCCATCCGCAAACCTAGGGCGCTGGCTAAGTGACTTATAACAAAATGTGTGCGTGTAATAATGATCAGAGCAAGCTGGTTCAGCCCCATTTGTTCTCCCAGGAGCTGTTTAACTCTTTTCCAAATGATCTGAAACACCAACGCTTTCTTTCCTCTAGTTTAGATCCAACTCAAAAGGAAAAAAAAAAAAAAAAAAAGGTCAGGTCGAAAAGCAAATCAGGTTTTTGGACATAACTGAACATTACTATTCCAGCAAACGGCTCACAACTCAGTCTTATCCAGATTCCCCAGCAGCATCAGTAATGAGCTAAGAAGAAAAAAGTCAATGGGAAAAATGATCCCCGTTACCACCTACCAAATGGGGGAAAACATATTCTGCCAAGCAAGCAAAAGTGCACATTAACAGGTCTCTTATCAGCGGCTCCTGGTACGCCCAAGCAAACAGAATCTGGAGTTATTTTCGAGCCTGTAGCTCAGGTTTACAGAAAAGCAGTATTTTTTTCTGTTCTGCCACGGCCCTTGGCTAAAACAGTTCAGAAAGCTCAGCCAAAACAAAGCAAAACAAAAAACCAGGGTGAGAGAAAGGGAAGGCAGCAGGAAGGCAGCAGAAAAGAGGAAAAATAAGTAACAAAGAAAAGAAAAGAAAGAATCAGTAAAGGTTTGGTAGGACAGGGGTAAGTCAGCTACAAGATCACACTAATCATGGAATAGTGAAGAAAGAGCTCAGAAAGGAAGTAGACATAACCTAGAATCTGATAAAAATCAAGAACTGATACAAATCTCTTCTGTAGTCTGTAAGGCTAGGTTTCCAGAATATATCTCAGGCTGATGGTACTAAAGATTTACTGAATTCAGCAGAACAAATCACAGTAGAGCATGCTAGAACTCTTGAGCAAGGAGGGAGAAAATACTCGTAAGGATTTATTCACTTTCCCTTACACAAAATTGCAATCTATTGAACACATCCCCATCAGTTAAATACAGACAAAGCAGAGTGAAATACGATTTCATTACAAAAGCGGTCTCCTGAGTGACTGCGGGGCACTAATACTACCACCAACAGCAGCGTCTGCTTGGGCTTCCTCACTACCATTTTTGGTCCTAAAGGTCCCTGTGCCTTCTGCAACATTCACAGAACATGACATAACCTTCTCTGGCTTCCTCAGGAGTACCGCCAGGAACACACAGCTCTGCACCAACCAGATTCCAGCCCTCGGGACCTGTGGAGAGGCTGCCTGCCCCTCAGCCAAGGGTCTGAGAAGCTCAGCTGCTCCGGCTTGAGCCCGCTTCCTATAGCTTTTCCATGTCCTTCCTTAGCAGGCGATAAGCGGACAGTTCTTGTTGCTCTCTGGATACATGTATGTCCTTTTACAATCCTTGGCATGTGCTCTTCACAGCTCCAGTTCTATGTGTCCAAGTGCCTCATACACATTTTCACCTCAGCAAATCCCACCATATCAAACTCCCTGTCTACCTGGAGCAAACTCCCTCCTGGGCTCCCCTCCTTTTGTTAGTGTTCTTACTATGCCCCTAGTCCATCAGGATTGAGGGAAACATATCATTTTTCTTCTCAGTTTCCCTATATGCCCCAAAAATTGCCAAGTGGGGATAGTGAGAAGGTGGGGCACCAAAAAAAAAAAGAAAAAAAGGATAAACCTTTGGAATGGCCCATTTGGAGAAAACAATAAGAAATCAAGCAACAGAATATTACAGGAGGGGTTCCCCAAACTGGCAGGCTGTGCACAGGATCTATCCGATCCACAGTGTTCTTAGAATTTTACATTTTGCTTCCAGCATTTAAAATCAGGGAATTTAGGGGCACCTGGGTGGCTCAGTTGCTTAAGCATCCAACTCTCGATTTCAGCTCAGGTCATGATCTCCGGGTTGTGCGACTGAGTCCTGCATCAGGCTCTGTGCTGAGCATGGAGCCTGCTTAAGATTCTCTCTCTCTCCCTCTTCCCCTCCTCCACCCCCCTCATAAAAATTAAAAATAAATAAAATCAGATCCAGATTTCCACTTCTCTCAAAATAGAACAGCATGGAGCGCCTGGGTGGCTCAGTGGGTTAAAGCCTCTGCCTTCGGCTCAGGTCATGATCCCAGAGTCCTGGGATTGAGCCCTGCATCAGGCTCTCTGCTCAGCAGGAAGCCTGCTTCCCTCCCTCTCTCTCTGCCTATCTGCCCACTTGTGATCTCTGTCAAATAAATAAATAAAAATCTTAAAAAAAAAATAGAACAGTACTCCTGTGCACTGTAGAACAGCATTCATATCTCTTAGCTAGAACATGCAATCTCAGCTCACCTCACCTGCTTCTCCCCAATGTCTCACTGGCTCTAAGCCTAAGTGCCAAGCTCTGTTCATGATCATGCCTGTATTGTTCTTTTTCTTAAGAAGAAAATGAAGTATTTCTTGTACCCTTGCCTCTACTCCAAGTGGAAAACCAAGATTTCACCTGCCTTAAGAAAGAATTTTCTTCTTTCAAGCCCACTTCATTTATTTCCCTGGCGCTCGCACCAAGGTTACATTGCGCCTTTCATGAGCCATAAGCCTTTTTTACCGTCATGGGTTCCCTCCTCCAGGAGCATATTCAAAATTATACTTAATGATCACATTAGGATAAAGGCAGATATATTAATCTTACATATTAGAATACTCTCTTTGATCTAAACTTTCTTTTTTTCTTTTGATTTTAAAAGAAATCCAAGCATTTTCACAAGCCACTAAAAGTACTCTGATCTTGGGCATTGTGGCCACCAGGCCTAATGGATGTCAGCCCTGCCCTTCTGTATATTTGAGGTTACTGGAAAATCTGAAGCCCCAATTCACCTGTATGAGTGTGGAACACACAATCCATTACTACAGGTGAAATCATTGCCAGAGCACGATCTCCTGGTGCAATTCTGATGCTCATCATAGCCATCCGTACAATCTGCATCACCATCGCAGACCCAAGACTGGGGAATGCACTTCCTGGATGGAGGCACATTATTTGCACAGAGAAACTCAGAACTTGAGCAGGTGTGGCTGTCTGAAACCAAAGCACACAAGAAACAGAAACCACATGAAAACTCATTCCAGTAGTCAAATTCATTCTGAACCACGTCCCTTGCTTTACGTTACTTACTAGGGCGAGGGATGAAAGGAAAGTAGAGTACAACAGGTGGCCAGGTCACATCGCTTTCATGTGACAGAGGGTAATAAGAAATACCTTCAAAATTCCATTTTAATTGCTCTAGACCTTGGATTTTTTTTTTTTCAGAAGAAATAGACATAATAAAACACCTCACTTAATTTTCAATAAAAAAATGTAAAATAATACTTTTTCCTTAGAGCTTCAGAAACCTACTCCCATTTTGTTATTTGTGTACCAAAAATGCCTCATACTTCGTAGAAATGTTTGGTTTACCTGGCGATTCACAGACATGTACCCCTGGGGATAAAAATACATTATATGTTTATAAAAAATAAAATTTAAAAAAATATTTGGTTTATAAAGTGAACTCACAAAAACACAATATGAAATAGGTATTTTTATGCCAGTTCTACAGATAAAAATTGGAGCTCAAACTAGATGACTCCAAGTCATAGAACTTTTTAAAACCTAGTGCTTTAAACATTGGTCTTTTTTCTCCAAATTTAGGCTTTTTCAACTATATCACAGCTACCACCCAAGTAGAATAAGCATATATAGGAGCAGAATATATCACCAAGACTTGTCAGAAACCCTGACACTGTTAGGAAAGAGAAGAGATGCTAACATATAATCATTAATGCCTGCAGAATAAAAGAACCGGCATTTTATCCAATCTCACTGTGAATGAATGGGAGAAAAGGAGGGGGTGTCTTCATGAGGGGAGGTGGGAGAAGTACATGCTATAGTCTATGTTTGTGCAGCTGCTAACTGCCCATTTCAATGGATGGAGTACACGTGGAGCTAGAGACAGCCACCAAAGTCAATGACATATGGGGTTGCAATGAAATGCAAACATCAGGGAGCCATTGTTTTTATTGCTGATCATGAAAAGATACTCTTCTAAGACATCATAGTTAAAAGAGTTCCATGCTTGGGGCGCCTGGGTGGCTCAGTGGGTTAAAGCCTCTGCTTTCAGCTCAGGTCATGATCCCAGGGTCCTAGGGATCGAGGCTCTCTGCTCAGCAGGGAGCCTGCTTCCCTTCCTCTCTCTCCGCCTGCCTCTCTGCCTACTTGTGATCTCTGTCAAATTAAAAAAAAAAAAAAAAAAAAGAGTTCCATGCTCTATTGGTAATGGAAAATGGGTGTTCCATGGTCTGTTCCACAAATTACACAAAAGAAATAACCCTCCCACCACCCACTCCTCAAAATAATAGCAACAAGGTAATAGATGAAACTTGAGGCACAGTTAATTGCTACACTGTTTAAGGCTGCTAGTTAAGATTGCCCAACTGAGTTATCTTTATCTGCTCAAGAAGTATAGGACATTATTCCCCTTAGCTAAATGCAAGAGAAAGACAATAAACATTAAAACCATCTTCTATCATTTTAAGACATTTAAGTAGATCCTCTCAAACAATTTCGGAGTGGAAAAATAAAGGTAACAATTTATCAGCATGCACTCAATTAAAGAGGAATCTACCAGACAGTCATACTCTCCAAAGACACAAAAACCAATCTCCTGAGTTTCCTTAGAAGGTAACTCTGCATAGGAACGAATGGTTTCTCTTACCACAGTGGTGCCTTTCATCCTCATCACTCATGTCCCCGCAGTCATTATCCCCGTCACAGATCCATTCCCTTCGAATGCACCTCCCACTGTCACACTTGAACTCATTACTTAAGCATGTTGCTTGAAGGTACTCTGAGAAATGATTAAAAAAAAACAGTCTCAGGGGAAAAAAGTGGTTTGCAGTCTGAAAAATCTAGAAGAAGCCTGCTATCACATGGGCTGTCTAAAAAAACCCGAGGAGAGCATTACCTAGCTATGTACAGCTCTGTTGGGTCCTCCAAGGAGACCAGTACCAGTGACCAATGGTCTGAGACTGAAGCAGTTGATTGATGGTGCAAAGCCCTCACTATTTTTTCTTTACTAGGATGTAATTTGCTCTTTCCTTACAGGTATGATAGAGAATTAACAGTCTTTTTCCAAGAAGATATAAACTACTATTTCACACATTTCATTTTTAAGTTTTAAATCTACTTTTCATCCCAGAACATTTTATCTGATGCAAACTATTCCCCCAGCATGCCTGATTTCCATTCTCCTGTTCTCCTTTTTTGCTTTTCTCCATAGGAATTACCACCTTTCAACATGCTACATAATTTACTTATCTGTTTTGATGCCCATGTCCCCTCACTAGAATATAAGCCCAACGTGGGCCCCAATGTACTTAGAACATAACCACTCAATAAATATTTGTTGACTTTAACTGACAAGACACCCTATGTTTTAAATTAGTCATCACTGACTCAAATTCTTTCATCATAAACCCACATGTCCTTATCAACTATTTGCCATAGGCCCATACACACAGGGTCCCCTCAAAATTAACCTAAGGGAAAAGAAAAATTAGCTGTTAAGAAAGGAGTGTACATCACCATAGCTTTTTTAAGAGACAAAGCCACTCTGACACAAAAACACCACTTCTAGAAATCTAGCCCAAAAGAATCTTCCCACGTATGCACAAAGAGGGTTCTAAAAGGATGTTCAAATAAATAAATAAATAAATAAATAAATAAATAAATAAATAAATAGGTGTTCATCCCAGCATTATTTTTCATAGTGAAAAAATGAAATATGCATAGTAAGGTCTCTATTTGTGTTTTAAAAATTTTATATGAGGATATACAGCAAAAGGTAAGGAGAATTCACACTCACCCTTTGCAGTGATTATCTCTGAGGAGTGAGATTAGAGAAGGCTGAGAAAATGGAAATTTTGCTTTTTTGTATACATCTTATGACTTCTTTAAAGTAATGCTCTTGCATATTATGAGAATGTATTCATAAATATGACAGGCAGTTGGTACCACTTACTGACTTTGGTTCCCATGGAGAAGTTTAGAAAGTATACTTACTCTTCATATTTTTGAACCCATCATTCATATGTCTAAACCAATCTCTAACACTCTTCTACTCGCAGTTATGTATTTCCACTACGATCCTCAAAACTCTACACGTTCTTTGCTTTCTATAAAACTTTCAGTGTTGGGCAAAAAGAACTTGGCAAAGAGCTTCAAATACCACTCTCCTGAGAGAGAACAGGGACAGAAAATAGTCTGAATTCATCTGTAAAACTATAAAAACGGTAACTAAGAAAATACCCGCCAAATAAAAAGTTTTATATATGATGACTGTACTGCAGATGATTGGATTATAAGAGCGGGTGAATAAAAACCATTCAAGTGGTTAAAATTGAGGCTCTTAACTCAAATATCACCACTTGATGGAATACTATACTGCCATTAAAAGCGAGTGTGAAGACTGTGTAACAAAGATCAGCAAGCTTTCTCTTCACCAGATGGCAAATATTTTAGGCTTCTAGGACATACGTTCTCTGTCACACCTACCTGATACTACCACTATAGCACACAGGAGCCACAGACGGTACGTCGCTGCCTTCTAATAAAACTTTATAAAGCCAGGCAGCTGGCCATGGCTGTAGTCTGCAAAATGGTTTATCAACAGATAAAAAAAGCGATGACCGTCACATTTAAAAAAATGTGCATGGCTATAGATTAGAACTTGTAAAGGTTAACAGCAGCCTCCAAATACAAATAGGTAGAAGTGCCTCCAGGAATACAACCAGAGGGTCTCTATAACTTCTTGGGCAACTCAGATGGCCATGGGACCTTACCTCATAAGCTGGCACACAGACCAGGAGGAGGATGTGTGCCATAATATGCCCCTTCCTTTGAATACGATCATTCTAGTCTCTTTTGGATCCTCCCACAGCCTTGTGGGTTACACCCGAACCAAATTCAGAAATCCCAATTCACAGTCAATTAAAGGTGATTGAGTTCTACAAGCCAGGCACAGTATTAGGTGCATCACCAACATAATTTCATTTCATGGACATCAGTCAGCAGCCTCTATATGCCGATCCCTCCTCACACTAACAGGTTTTTAGTGACTCTCTGCTGAGTGGTTTCACCCTCTTATCTGAAAGCAGGAGCAGGGAGCAGAAACGGTAGGCAGCTCTGGTCCTAGACTGTATTTAGAAGCAGTGGAAGAGTTTCTCTCACTGCATCGTAACACTTGGCATGCTTGCTTACTCTCTTACCGCAAGTGGCAGGTTCATCAGAGCCATCAGGACAATCTCCTTCCTCATCACAGTACCAGTGTCTCGGGATACAACGTCCAGATGTGCAGGCAAACTCGTCACTGCTGCACGTGTGAGAAGCTGAGGACGGAGGTAAAACCAGGAGTAAAATACAAGCTTGTTCCCGTCAGTCTTAACCATCTGCCCATAGCTCTGAACTAGTCTGGTGCCAGGAAAGGAAGGCTGAGACCTGGAAAAGGGTTTTATATAAGCTTCATATGGGGAGGAAGGGATGAGGGTGCAGGGAGAGAAGGCTGACAGTACTGTTTCAGTTTTCCAGAATTTCTCTTTCTGGATTCTAGAAACCCAACAATAAATTGTATTTGTTAGAAATATCTAAGAAATAGCTCGTTGATACATGAAACCACAAGTTATGGATAAGAAGACTTGGCTCTATGTTGTCTGCTGTAACCTAAAATTAGATAAATTCTATGGAAATAATACTAAAAGCAAAACAACATAACTGAGCTCAGCACACAGGGTTCTAAAAAGACAGTTGTGCTCTTATTCATTCTTATGGGACCTTTATTTGAGTAAAAATGACTCCACCTATGTTTGAACATTGATTATCTCATGTAACCTTAGGTAACCCTGGTCAGATGTATTTTCTAAATTGTTAGGTGGGTAGTATAAACTAGAATCAAGTCTTATAACTCTTCTGGTCTGCAAGGCCCCTTGCTTTCGCCCAAGATATGGGATGATCTGCCAGGGGTAAAACGGATCAGGAAGCAGAGGCCCCTGAAAGGTCAGCGCTGTCTCTAATCTATATGTCCCATTCTGACGGCTACATCCTGAATTCTGCTTCTTCCTGTGGCTATTACTACAACTGATGCCTGTTCTTGGCCTATACCTTCCTCTGGTGATAATTACTAAATTCCTCAATTATGCACCGATTACACTAATAGACTCAAAGTTACTGAGCTTAAGAAAGGCCTCCTAATTTGATCTATAAATACAGGAAAATTCTTGACTGAACCAAACTACTAAATATGAAATAAAGTTTTCTGAAATTCAAGCATATTAAAAAGATACAAAAATTCTTGCAGTTACTAAATAGTAACTATAATCAAATTAAGAGTAAATATAAGGGCTTGACAAGCACATTCTGCCTGGGGTTCCTGAAGACAAAAGGCCCTTGACTCTGGGAGAAATGGCTCTGCAATTATAAAAAGTCAGGGACCACAGCAGGTCTCTGGAAGAAAAATTTGGAGTAGGGGATCCATCCAGAGAACAGAGATAGGGGCTGCTTACGCTCCTCTAATCATATCCTAAAGTAACTGCCTACTGCATCTACCGATTCAGTTAACGCGCTGACAATTAGCCCAAAGACCTTTAGCTCCAGACACGCAACCCTGAACCACAGAAGGAACAGCCCGGCTCTCTTACCACAGAAAATGGGGCTTTCATCACTCATGTCTCCACAGTCATTGTCTTCATCACACAAGTAAAAATGAGGAATGCAAATGTTTGTCGTCTGACATTTTACATAGCCGGACTGGCAGGTACGATCAGCTTCGAAAAGATAAGCAGAGAAACATTTGGAACAGATCCACCACATACACAGAACATTAAAGATGCCACGCTAACAGAGCTACTAGACTCAAAACACCAGAAGGGAGGCATGTTTAAAGCTCTCACAAAGGCATCATCCACAACAGTCATTTCCCACCATCGCTTCTAAAATAAAAAGAGGTATTTCCAGCTCATGGGGTGGGGTGGGGGGAAGTATGCTTACTTTGTAGTTTAAGTCATCCATTTTAATTATTTAATAGCACCAACAAGAGTCTCAACACTTTGTTAAATAAACTATGGTGTATCCACACAATGGAGTAATATGTAGCTATAAAAAGGAATGAACATCTCTAAACACTGGTAAGGAATGATGGTATGATCTCCAGCATATGTTGTTAAGAGAAAGAAAGCAAGATTCAAAAAAACACAGGCTATCTTTTGTGTGAGAAAAACAGTATGTTTGTGTGTGTAACAAGAGAGAGAGAGAGAGAGAGAGATGCTTATATTAAAAAACTATAATGAGAGACTATGGACTCTGAAAAACAACCTGAGGGTTTTGAAGGGGCGGGGGGTGGGAGGTTGGGGGAGCCTGGTGGTGGGTATTGTGGAGGGCACGCATTGCATGGAGCACTGGGTGTGGTGTAAAACTATGAACTCTGTTACACTGAAAAGAAAAAGAAAAAAAAAAAAAAAACTATAATGAATCTCCAGGCTTCCAAGATGTTGAAAGGAAAGAAGGCTTTGGGGAAGAAGGTGGTCCCGGCCCCTTCTATTCTAAAGAAGCAGGAAGCCAAGAAAGTGGTCAGTCTCCTGTCTGAGAAAAGGCCCAAGATTTCTTGCATCGGACAGGACGTGTAGCCCCAAAGGGACCTCATTAACTTTGTCAAATGGCCTGGCTACATCTGGCTACAGTGACAAAGGGCTATTCTCAGTATCTAGAAGCGCCTCCCACAATTAACCACCTCATGCGGGCTTTGGACAGCCAGAGAGCTTCTCAACCACTTAAGTTGGCCCATAAATACAGACCAGAGACAAAGCAAGGGAAGCAGCAGAGACTGTTGGCCCAGGTTGAGAGACAGCTGCCGGCAAAGGGGATGTCCCCACTGAGCAGCTGCCTGTCCTGTTAATACTGTCAGTTAATACTGTCACCACCCTTGGTATAAAACAAGAAGGCTCAAGCTGGTAGTGACTGCACATTCTGTGGATCCCACTGAGCTGGCTGTCTTCCTGCCTGCCCTGTATTGTAGGATGGGGGCTCCCTTCTGCATTATCAAGGGGAAGGCCAGGCTGGGCGTCTGGTGCACAGAAGACCTGCACCACTGTCACTTTTACACCGGTTAACGCAGAAGACGAAGGAGCTCTGGCTAAGCTAGTGGAAGCTATCAGGACCAATTACAACGACAGGTATGATGACATCCACGGTCAGTGGGGAAGCAATGACCTGGGTCCAAAGTCCATTGCAAAGCTGGAAAAGGCAAAGGCTAAAGGACTCGATGCTGTTGAAGTTTCTGTACATAAAAGTAATAAAAAGTTCTCTTTCAGCTAGTGTCAAAGAAAATAATGAAAAAATAACATAATGACAGTTGTCACACCTATGGATAGATTGAGAATAGATCAGAGTGAGTGGAATGGAGAAAACAAGGAGGAAAGACTGCTGTGAATATACCTCATCATATAATTTTGACCACAGAACCACGTGTATTATTTTGTATAAATAAAAACAATGAAATAAAAATGGGAAAAGGAAAGTAATTCCTAAAATTTGGAAATAGTAACAGAAGCAAGTACTACATCAAGTTATTAGCACAGCCATTCAAAAAAAAAAAGAATTCAAGTGATTTTAAAACCAGTACTACATAGCAGGACATAATCTAAGAACAAGAGGGACTTAAAAATCTTAAATTATCACTAGTAGATTTATTTGTAGTAGTATAACTTGTGTGACTATTTTGAAACTATAGGCATTTTGAAATTACGGTAGAATAAAGCAAATAAGCATTTGTGTTAATGTCATCAGAAACCAATATTTTAAGCATATAAGAGACAGGATTATAAAATCTTAAAAATCTGTAATCTTAAATTAAAATGGGAAAGACCAATATAAACTTTTTTCCTTAAAAATTGTATTTCCTAGCTCTGTACACTGAAAAGCCCTGGAAGCAATGAGAGCCAAATAGAAATGGTCAACCAGACACTGTGGTAATCTCTAAATCTGCAAAAGGAACAAGTTCCCCTTTCCAAAAGGTCTGAGATAGGAAATGGAACAAATGGGCCATAACAGAGAAGCCAACTTAGCAGAGTTCCCACTGGCCTAAGATAGGGAAGTTGAACATCAGAAACATTAAATGACTTTACTGCACTAAAATTCATCAAGTATGTAGAAATCCATCAGTCTAATACTAAAAGCAAAACAAGACAAAAAATCAGTGCTCACTGGTCACCAATTCATTACTCTGAAAACTGACAAAGGAAAGGAATCAAGCCATTTCTTCTACATAATTGTACTTCAGGGTAACAAAATAGCTGATCAGGAAAATTTCTTCTTTACCTAATACATGTAGAAGAAATAATAGAATTTTTAAATGCCTATTTTGTAACCCTTAAAGAAATAATGGATTTATAGAACAACCTTCCATGTATGCTAAAACCACTGGGGAGCAAGTTGATGGGATGTTCCTAAGGGAAGATTCAGGCTGACTTCTACATCCACTAATTAACTTTATCATTAAAGTGAACAACCAAGTATTATGTGCTTCATGATGTGATGCAACAGGAAATACACAGCTCCACCTATGGAGAATTCTTACCCAAATAATTGAACCTAATGTAATCAGACCTCTAGGTACAAATTCCAGTTAATGGGAAATAAGAGGGACAAAGTAAATGGCTCAACTAGGCGATTAGTCAAATCCAGAGGGTGGGAGATTCCACAGGACAAATCAATGGCATTGGAAAAAAGGGGGGGTGGGCACTGCTGAGGCATGAAAGAGATTAGAGAGTTATAATCATCAAAACCAATGTGTAGACCTTGCCTGAATGCTAATCTGAACAAAACAACTGCATAAAGACATTTGGGGAATAATTGTAAAACCTGAATACGGACTGAGTAGTCAAGTAAGTACTGTCAGTCTTGCCAGACATCATTACCGCATGGTCGTCAGTTGTCAAAATGTCTTCATAAATGACATGCATGTCTGAGAGCTGCTTTACAATATTCGGGGGAGGGGGAGTCAGGGGAAATGGATGAAACAGACTGACCATTTATTGATAAATGTTGGAGTTGGATAATGGATATATTTTACTATTCTTTGTACTTTGGTGTATGTTTGAGATTTTCCGTAAGAAGGAGTTCTTTTAAAAGGCATAGCCGAAGAAATATTGTATGTAACTCTACCTACAAAAGCAGCAGAGCAAGTAGATATATCCAAACTGAAATGTATTTGAATTTACACACTGTTCTTTTCTTTTCCCTACATGCTAAAGAGCAAATCCCAGAAATTTTGGAAAAATCAATAAAACAATTTACCAGAAAAATGAAAGAAAGAAATCATTTTAGCTTTGTGCAGAACAAAGATTAACCACAACACATTTAGACAATAGTTTTTATCAGCAACTACTGGTAAAGTCTTAAAACAATCAAAAATTTTGTCAAGTGAATTTTTAATCTGGCAGATACATAAACCAAGGATAAAATAGTTGAGATTAAAATATTCAATGGTCATGTGGGTCCACAAATTTAGGTGAATAATTAAATATATTAGATTTGTTTTTTAAAAACCATTTAGCAGAATATAATAAAATGAAATTTATATTCTAAAAATCTTTTTTTTTTAAGATTTTATTTATTTATTTGAGAGAGAGGCAGTGAGAGAGCATGAGCGAGGAGAAGGTCAGAGGGAGAAGCAGACTCCCCGTGGAGCTGGGAGCCGGATGCGGGACTCGATCCCCGGTCTCCGGGATCATGACCTGAGCCGAAGGCTGTCGTCCAACCAACTGAGCCACCCAGGCGTCCCTGAAATCTATATTCTAGATGAATACTTGGGGTTGTTTTTTTTTTTTTGCAGAAAGCCTTTGTTTCTACATAAAAATTATCTCCCATGAGGTGAAAGAGACCCCCAAAAACACAAAACACACACATAAAAAACCCAAAACAAATAAGCAAACTAAGAGATTTCAGACCCCCAAAGCACAATAAGTCCTTGATGAACTTACAGCAATTTTTCTCATCTGAGGTATCATTATCATGGCAGTTGTTGATGCCATTGCAGACAAACTGAAGAGGAATGCACCTTTTATTACCGCAGGTAAACTCCACAGTGGCATTACAGTCCCTGAACAGGCACCCTGCCTCATCACTGTTGTCACCACAGTCATTGTAGTGGTCACAGCGGTAATTATAGTGGATACATCGCCCATTGGCACAGGTGAAGGCTGTCGAGTGGCAGGTGTGAAATGCTACAAGGAGGAAAAAACATTGAAGAGAGTTCCTAATCAGAGCATCATCCTAGTTTCTAAAAAAGTACAATCAAATAAAATGGATTCTTAGAGTACCTTCTAAAGCAAAAATGGCTGCAAAACGGACTGTGTGCAAAGTGAAATAAACTTTAAATTAGATATTGTATACTTTTCTTAGGCAAATTAGGTATTTTAAGCAAATGTCGGAGTCGCTTCACTTCCTCTATCATCTCAATTTAAAATTTTACCCCAATCCCACAAAAGCATGCAAACACAATGTCTTTGGGGAAAATCAAACTCTTAGCCCCTATAGTCTATTGGGAAAATGTAGCTAATTTCTAGTGTTTGACTCACCCCATCCAGACAGAAGCTGAATACTGAATGATTTCGGTAAATTACTAATTATCCTTCTGCTATGAAAATTAATAAAACGATAAACAATCACCAAACAGAGCTCCCAGTTCCATGCTAAGTCATGCTTGACATGCACCAAGCCCCATGCTGTGTTTTTTATCTATTGTTTCTCTCACTCCTCACAAAAATCCTAGGAATAGCTCTATCTAACAGATGAGGTGTCGGAGGCTCAGACAGGTTAGGTCACTTTCCTGTGGCTGCACAGATTATAAAGGGCAGAGCTAGGATTTTAATCCAGCCCCTTTGCTCTTAACCCCTACAGAGGTGCTTTCTAATAAAGCATCAACACTAATCCCTGGCATTTATATCAGCTTATATGGGATTTAACAGTCTGCGTTCTCGGACTAAATGTTTTCAGATTTTTTTTTTTAAGATTTTGTTTAAATTTATTTATTTGACAGAGAGAGATCACAAGTAGGCAGAGGCAGGCAGAGAGAGAGGGGGAAGCAGGCTCCCCACTGAGCAGAGAGCCTGATGCGGGGCTCGATCCCAGGACCCTGGGATCATGACCTGAGCCGAAGGCAGAGGCTCTAACCCACTGAGCTACCCAGGCACCCCAATGTTTTCAGTTCTAACAGGACACATAGTCACAAAATTCACAGCTATTCACACTCAGCAGGACTCTGTACCAAACACTGTACCAAAGACAAGTTTACAGCCTAACAAAAGCTCCAGGAGTCCAACTCACCACAGACACTTTCCAACTCATCACTGCCATCACCACAGTCATCACTGTTGTCACATTTCCATTGTTGCGAGATGCAGTGTCCATTGAGGCAGGTGAACTTGGAATTGTCACACCGTGTACCATTGTCCACAATGCAATGCTTTTTGTTGTTGGCCAGATACCAGTGGCCCTCATGTGGACACTGGCACTCAGCACCATTTGGACCTGGAAAAAAAAAAGTTGGCCCAAAAAGCAAAACATCTGTGTAGCACCCAATCATATTTTCTCTTCCAGAATAGCAGTGGCAATATTTCTATAGTAAAGGCACTGTAAGGCAAGCCATAGAAACTCTTCCCATCAGCCTCTCAACTACGTTCTGCATCATTTGTCCATGAAGAAACACCACCAATTCCAGTAAATGTGGCTAATTCACCCTAAATCATTAACAACTAGCTCTTGCCTACACTGAAACAATAGAATGATCCTCCCTTCTTAGCAACATCTGTATAAAACAACAGCATCAAAAGATACATCTTCCTGTGAATCTGTTGCTATCTATAAACCACACTATGGAATACACAGAATCACACTTTCAAATATCATCAGAAATACTTCAGACTATAAACAGTACCTCCCAAGTGGAAGAACTAGATCCCTTCCTAAGGGAGGTAAGCTCTTTGATGGAATTTCTATCCAAGTCTATTAAGTTTGGCATCCAAAGACCCCATCTTTCTTTCTACTCCCATCAAGCCTGATGGGAGCGCTCCACATTAAATGGAAAAGAAATTTGTCAAAGTCTTCCTCTAAACCTACAAATCTCCAAAGCTATTTTACGAATTATCCTGAAATCAAGGAGAACTTGGATTTTTTTCTACCTCTCTTAGAGCTGAATATCCCTCAGCCTTTCCTACCAATCATTATCATTATTACCCTACATGATTCAGTCTTCATTGGCAATGTCTTACCTGGTGCACAAATATGGCTGCAGCCTCCATTAAACTCGCTGCAAGGATTGCTACACTGTTGCTGAGAATTCTTCACAACAACATGAATACCGTTAGGGGGCGAGGGAAAACTCGTGGTCATTGCCATCTGACCTGACCCATCATATTTGTTAGCTCGGTAAATTTTTTTTGTGTTCCAATCAGTCCAATAAATATACTGGCCATAGAGAGTCAAGCTAAAAGGATGAAAGACTGTGTAGACAATGACCTCACGCTGCGTGCCCATTAGAGTGCTGCGTTCAATCTTCTGCCTAAAATGAAGTAAAAAAGAAAATGCTCAATTCTGAAAGAATAAGCACCTCAAATGGTAGCCCAATGCCTGGGCCTAACCGTTTCTTTTCACAAGCCCCCAACTTTCTTTTCAACAGCAGCATATGGCAGGAAGAAAAATTTCATCTAAGGATGGGAGGTCTTCATTTGCTTATGAAATAATGGCCTATGTAAATCATTGATTTCCAAGTATTAATATAACATGTAAGTTATCCTAGAAAGGGAACCAAGCCAAAATTAGAAATAGGAGATTATGAAATAATACACACAATGCATGGAACTCAGTGTTTAGCACACAGTAATCTCAATAAAATGTGAATTACTTTTTCTTCCCACTCCCTTAATGACCTTCTCTATTTGTCATTTACCCTGTACTTGGAGATATGTACCTATAATGATCCAAATTTAGACACTAAATATCATTGCTTGCTTCCAAATAAGATAAAAGATGAGATTGTTAGGTGCTTAGTTTCAGAAGCAGAAATCAAAATCTTAAGAAAATAAGCAAAGTTAAGACATGTAGACACCAGCAATAATAAATGAAATCATCTCATCTTTTCAACTATTCCATTAAGATGATTGGAGTGTAAGTAATCTCAGGACTACTTGAAGAAGTTACATGAAAAATTAGAGTCAACAGAAGTTTATGAGGAAAATACTATTAAATTGGCTAAGGAAAATCTATTTGAGAAGATGACCAATAGACAAAGACTAAAGGAAAATGTTTTTAACTGAAGGCTAAATAAAGCCCAGAGAAAACTTAGTATCAATATGCATTTGAAAGTTGTCCACATTTTCTGATAATTAATTTTCTGATAGTTTAGATGGGGCCTGGAGATTATAAATTGAGTGATTACATTTGTAATTATAACTGAAATAAACTCATCTAGTAATGTATCTTTAGATGCCTTCTAGATCTTAATTATTCAATCTCATGATAGATCAATTTTGACAGGTACATCTACCAAGCTAGAATATAGTTCATAAAACTATGATTCTACTTTTTGGCCATTTCTATTTGGCATATTATAATTTTATCATGTTATGCAAATCCCTCCTCTGAAAGTGAAAGCAAGAACTCTTATCAGCACCCACAAAAAGAATGAAAAAACTTACAGACTGGCATCTGCCCAGTAGAGAAGGTCATTCTCATGGTCCAGAGTGAGCCCATTGGGCCAGACCAGGCTGGTGTTCACAATAGGTACCCGGAAATTTCCTCCCAGTGTGGCTCTCTCGATTTTGGCATTAGTGCCCCAGTCAGTCCAGTACATGTACCTAGTCATCCAAAAGGAGTTGTCATTAATTCACAAGGATCATCATAATACCTTTTAGTTAATAGTTAAGAATGGCAGCCTTCTTTAACTGCAAATCTCACATTAATATGGCAAATGAAACCCACTCCATTCTCACCTACACAACTCGCCCAAAAGCCAACCTTTCTAGCAACAACAGGAGTTACTTCTCATTCAAAACTGCTTGTGTTTTTTCACTTTTGAACATATAGCCACAGAGTTTCAAGCCCATAAAATATTAGCTATGGACATAACATAATTTCAGGCCCCAATCCTTCCAGAAATATACATACAGAAATATGATAAATAAGACCATGGCATACCCTCGGCAAGGATCTAATACAATTGCTCTTGGCTTTGAAACATGGGCAATCACAGTGCGCTGAGACCCATCCTCAGCCATGGAGTAAATTGTCTGGTTGTTGTAGTCACTGTAATATATTCTTCTATTGATCCAGTCAAAGGCAATGCCATCAGGATTCCCTCTACCTGGATATATACCAACAAACACACACAAAGGCATTAGAGTCTCAAAAGGCATTTTAGAACCTCTGGGTCAAACACATGTGTTGATTACATTGCATCAACTTCCAAGAGAAGCTGCTCCTGGAGTGCCCTTACCTGAAATTATGGCCGTAGGAGACCTAGTCCCTGAATTTAGATTGACATACGAAATCTGACCATTTCCAGATGCTAAAGATTGTGTGAAGTAGATTCTGTTAGTTATGCCATCATAGGTCAGGTCTACAGCAATTCTATCCACACTTATTGCTTCAAAAGGTGAGCTATGAGCCTCAGGGTCCAAGTGTAAGCTTCTCAAGGTATTCTCCAAGGCAAAGATGAGGAAATCTTCTGTTGGAATGGCACAGCTCTTGCCATCACCTTCTAGGGTTCCAAAGGCACAGCCACATTTTGGGGTGTTCAATCCAGGCAAAGCAAAGCAGAAATGGGTGCATCCACCATTATTTTCCAAGCAAGGGTTGTTGTTGACCTCAGCTGGTGACCGGGGCTGAACACTCTGGTCGAAGATGGTCACATCTCTTAGCCAGTTGAGATTGTTCCTTATCACTGTTGGTGGCTCACTGCTGTTTGGTTCCTTGCTGGCTTGGAAGATTTTTTTTAAATTCCTGTCTACCCATATGATAGAATTTCCAAAAACAGTGATGGCATAAGGAGTTGGGTAACGACTGCCATAACGAATCACTTCAGTTTCCTGTGCCTCAATACCAATCCTTGCAATTACATCTAAAGAATCATCAACCCAATAAATGTAACCATTGCTATGGTCTACTGCCAAGCCCCGTGGGGTGACGATGCCTTCTGATACAAGCACAGTTCGATTGGTACAATCAAGGAAAGAACGTTCAATCTTTGGGCTCTGCCCATAGTCAGCCCAGAAGAGGTATCTATTCTTGGGGTCTACAACAATATCCCTGGGCCTATCTGTAGTGGCTTTAAGGAGAATACGGCGGTAAGTGGTGTTGATCCGCAGAACTTCTATCAGTGTTTCAGACACAAAAGCATTGGTGAAATAAAGATTTCCTGCAGAAAAATGAAAGAACATGCTGATAAGTGCAAAACCAAGAAGGAAAAAGAGGGAAACTTTTCAAATTCAGAACAAAATATAAAAAGCTGAGGTTTAGGTCAATAAATGCTATCTTTTATAAGATACTAAAAGTCCCAGTTTAGAGTTAGAAAAATAAGTATTTACTCTTAGGAACTAAAGAAATTGTTTTGGGGCCCCTGGGTGGCTCAGTTGTTGGAGCATCCGACTCTTGGTTTTGGCTCAGGTCATGCTCTCAGAGATGGGAGACCTAGCCCTGTGAAGAGCCTGCATGAAGCCCCATGTGGGGTTCCACGCTCAGTGGGGAGTCTGCTTGAGAGTCTCTCCCTTTCCCTTTCCCTTTCCCTTTCTCCCCAACCCTCACACACTCTTTCTCTCAAATAAATGAATAAATCCTTTTTAAAAAAATTGTTTCTTCAGATTTAAAGAGGAAGTGCCCGCCTTCAGCTTCTAAAGCAGATCAGAATTCATAGCAAATGTCATAACCTACTTGCTACTGAAAAATTGTTTTCCAGAATGTTCTTCCTCTTGCACCTGAATGTTTAACACCTAAATCTCCAAACATTCTAATACACATTATCATGGCATAACTTCTACTCCCAACATGACAAAATGAGCAAAGAGGGAGAGCCAACAGCTTCTCAGCTTATTTCGATGTCATCAAGTGCTCCTTTATGCTTAGTATTAACAGTCTAGTCTGACTAGCATAGCTGTTTTCATCACATGGATGAAACTCTAAAGCCACCAAAAGAAAAACTCATTTGTCTTTGGACATTACAGAACAATGTGAATGCTAAAATAAAAACACAATGGTGTGAAGTCTGTAAAATGAGTACAGAGTGGCTGATCCCATACTGATTCCACCAAGTCAAAAACCTGTTGAATGGTCAACTCTGTTACCAAGGGACATCTATTTTGGTTCCTAGGTCCAAGTAAAAATTGCTCTGAAGAAATCAGGCCAATATGCAATATGTTACTGATCTACCCTTTATATATTCAAATCCTTTCATCTAGGTTTGGCAAACCTTTTCCATAAAGAGTCAGATAGTAAATATTTTAGGCTTTGTAGAGCATATGGTTTCTTTCCCAAGGACTCAGATCTGCCATTGTAAACATGAAAAGCAGGTCATGGACAAATGGGCACAGCTGTGTTCCTATAAAACCTTACAAAAACAGGCATGGTCCAAAGGTACAAATTTCTAGTTATTAAAAAAATAAGTACTGAGGAGGTACAACATAATGACTATAGTTAACACTGGTGTATGGTATATATGAAAGTGGTTTAAAGAATCAATCCTAAGAGTTCTCATTACAAGAAGAAAAATTTTTTCTTTTCTTCTTTCCTTTTTATTGTATCTATATGAGATTGTTAGCTGTCCCTATCCTGATAACCGTTTCACAATATATGTTAATCAAATTATGATGCCATATGCCTTAAACTTACACACTGATGTGTGTCAATTATTTCTCAATAAAACTGTAGGTAAAGAAATAGCCCGTGAGCTGCATTTGGTCCATAGACCATAGACTGCTGACCCCTGCTTTAGCTATTACTCTCAGAAGTAATACAGTAATTTGGAATCAGAAATGGGATTTAGGAATCCAATTAAAGCCTCCTCTATGATATTTAATATATACAATAAACTCTTATGATAGCACCCAGATTTTTATAATATATTTTAATATTTCTAAGTGATACCTACTTATCAAACTGATAAACACACAGTGATACCTATTTTTAGAGACTAGGATCATATTCTCAAAATTATAATACATTTAATACATCTGTTTCTCAGTTCATCATTAAATAAAAACAAATGGTAATTTAAAATTAAGTACATGACCCCTAAAACTAATATTATACTGTATGTTAACTAACTGAAATTTAAATTAAAAATTTTAAAAGAATTTTGCTATGCAAGAGTGGGAACATGTCAAGTCTTACATGAGGGTAATGACCAACCAATTCAATGTCTTAGTACATCAAAGGAGAGACAGGGGTTATGAATAGGCAGGGTTCATGGGGAGCTACAACAATGGTTAATGAGGGAGTAAGTCAGTGATGACGGGTTCTGTTACCACCTGGAGATCACATTTGTATTCCTAGAGTTGCTTACAATATTAATAAGTATATGCTGTGTATGTCATTATTAAAAAAATAAAAAAGAAAAGTAATATAACTAAGTACATGAATCAATACGACTAAGTTAATGTAATACTGGGTCAAGCATTTCAATATAATTACAATAAAGGAAGTACCTAATGATCAAAGGATTTTTATACATTAACAGGATAAGGAATTAAGAATTTGTCAACTAAAATTGCTCAGCTTTAAAATAAATCATTGTCATTTCATGGCTCACTTACTTTAATATCCCTTCTTCTTTGAAAATTTAGACATTTCTAATTTAGAAATTAGGTGCTAATTTAAGTGTGAAAAAAAACAACGTAATTTTTCTAGCCATTCTGCCTATAGTTTTGATTATGTTAATAATGGAAGAAAATGAATTGTTATGACTCTGTCCACTGAAACACCTTGTCATTAACTTAACAGGCATACAGCTTAGTCTAAAAGCGTAATTCAATTTACCTTAAATAATACCAATAGTTATCTAGAAAAATAGACTTACAGCATATACAGTGTTAGATTAAACTTTCAAGCATAAAATAAAATGTAAACACTAAAATATTTCTCAATGAAATCCCTATACAGCTTACCTACCTGCTACCCAATCCACTGCAATGCCCCGAACTCCGTTTTCTCCTATCCCGTGTGTAATGATGTTTGTAAAACCAGACCCATCGGGTTTGATTCTATGGATTGCATTATGAGATATCACAGAGCTGCTAAAATCACACCAGTAAATAAAACCAGAAGACACATCAACATCCACATGCAGTGCATTTCGTCCTGAAACATTTAAGAAAAGTTCATTAAACAATGCTCTAACGGGAACTAGAACTTTGACATTCCTGCCCTTCCTCTCAAACTGTCATTCCCAACCCCCCGCTCTGACCATGTCCCTGTGACAAAATACAACTGTTTCTCAGTTGCAATGAGCACACCCAGCTTCCAGATCTTGATTTCTAAAAGCCATTTCCCACAATAAGGAGAACTGGCTCCCAAGAAAAACAGCTGATTCTAAGTTTGGGAAAGGAAGGTAAGGGTGAGCCTCGAAGCTCTTAGACTCTTAGCCTCGAAGCAAGGAAGCATGTCACAGAATCATGTCAAAAGAATACAGGCAGTCATTGATTCCAACAGAAAATCTACTTGGCCAAAATGAAGCCAACAGAGTATCAAGATAATTGTGGAAAATGTTTATAACACATTGAATTTAAAAAATGAATAAAAACTTGAATCTATGATTACACTGTGCCCCTGAAACCAGTAACATTAAATGTACGTATATGCATGTGCATGTACACACAAATTGAGCATTCAAATGTGTTGAAATACTAACAATTTTTCTATCTAGGTGTACAATGTAAGGATGTTCACTGTACCTTTCTTTCAACTCTTTTGATTTGAAATTTTTCAAAATGAAAAGTTGGGAGAAAAAAAAATTGATTTTATAATCTTTACAAGATGGTAATTTAGAGCCATCACATTTTAGATGTGAGGAAAACAAAGAGGAGTCATGCATACTTGTGTATATCACCATCAGCCAAGAGCATACATGGTACCAGACGTTCCCTGACTCCTTCCACCATGTGTATGGTCATCTCTTCTGACCATCTCTTCCTCCCCTCCATTCCCTTCACCCTTTTTCTTCCTTTTCTATCTTTTATTTCTATCATTATCCTGTGACATACTCCTTGTGATGCTAGTAAACACTTGGTTCCTCCTGCAGTAACAGTGATCATTTTCTATGTTCACAGTATACAAACACAAAATACTGCAAAAATACAGTTACTAAGGAGAGTCTAATACTGCCAACTCATTTATTTCAACTCATCAAATACATCTTAATAAACCAGATTATGGACTACTGTATTACCATTCTAACTAAGAGTCTAACCTTGATCCCAAATCTCCATTAACTATTCTTCTAAACACCAACTCTGCATACTTCTTGCAGTCTCATGCTACATTCTATCTTGCTCTAGGCCTGTCATTCTCAGTGTGATCCATGGACCAGCGACATGACCATACCCTGGGAACTTGCTAGGAATGCAAACTGAGGGTTGAAAAAGGGAGGGGAGTGGGAGGACAGGGTTACTGGGTGACAGGCATTAAGGAGGGCACATGATCTGATGAGCACTGGGTGTTATATGCAACCAATGAATCAAAGAACACTACATCAAAAACTAATGGTGAGTTGAAGTGCCTGGGTGGCTTAGTGGGTTGAGCCTCTGCCTTTGGCTCAGGTCATGGTCTCAGGGTCCTAGGATGGAGCTCCGCATCAGGTTCTCTGCTCGGTGGGGAGCCTGCTTCTCTCTCTCTCTCTTTGCCTGCCTCTCTGCCTACTTGTGATCTCTCTCCCTCTCTGTGTCAAATAAATAAATAAAATCTTAAAAAAAAAAAACCTAATGATGGCTAATTTTTTAAATTTTTAGAAATTAAAATTTTTTTTAAAAAAAAAGGAATGTGGATTCTCTAGCCTTACTCCAGACGACTAAACGGGGAAATCTGGAGATGGAACCAAGATCTGAGTTTTAACAAGCTCTCCAATTCTGATGTACACTAACGTTTGAGAACAATTCAAGGCAGAGCCAGTTTATCTCAAGGGAAAGACAAGCTTCATTACATGCTGAATCCAGACATGGAGAATGGCTTTATGGCACCAAGAATTTAACATGGCAACAGAGTGAAATCTTACTTCTACTGGAGTTGGCATACCTTGGCCGGCCACTGGTACCATGGCTTCGGAGTGATCTGAAAATTCCAAGCTAAAGCCTCTGATTATAGACAACATTGAAACAACAAGAAAAGAGCTATATGGAGAACAGGTCCGATTATCAGGATTGAGTTTCATTCCACTGGCACAGGCACATGAGAACAATCCTCCTGGTATAGGTAGGCAAATCTGCTGACAGGCATTCCCATTGTTGCTACAGCCATTGGAGGATGGATCTAAATGAAATCAAAATTAGTTTGTAACTTTTGACCCCACATACTTGACACTCTACCTCAAATATCTTGTACTGGGTCACCGAATAATTCATTACAAAAATCAGTAACAAAATACAGCACCTGGGTGTATTGTCTTTGTCATTCAATGTCACTGAATGTCATTGTCATTCAATGACAAGCACCTAGGTCAACAACCTAAAAACAGCATTGAAGAGACTACAGCTTAAACAACACATAAAGGTACCATAACTATTATATAATAAAGACTGGACATCAATTTTTTTTCTTCCATAAATCATACAGAAATGAGAAGAATTGGGGAGATCAGTGTGCAAATTCTAATTTTTTTCACTCTTTTGACCTATGTACTGGCATTTAAAATTATTATCAGTTCAGTTATATGATATATAGTTATGTGATGGGCATTTGATTTAGAATATATTAATTAAGAACATTTAAAGGTTTTTTTCACATGCAATAAAAACAAATGCCAAGTGATAAACCTAGGTTACAGACAGCAAACTGTTTAATAAACTTTGGTTATAGACTAAAAGCTACAAAATATGTCAAAACTTCAAAAAATAACTTCTATATCATAATGCTAGTTTAAGGAGCAAATCAAAAGTTAGATTATCGGCATATAACTGTTGATAATAGCTTCTGATGATTGTTTCTACTTCCTTGGTGTTAGTTCTGATCTCTCCCTTTTCATTCATAATTTTATTAATTTGAGCTTTCTCTCTTTTCTTTTGGATTAGTGTGGCCAATGGTTTATCGATCTTATTGATTCTTTCAAAAAACCAGCTTCTAGTTTCATTGATACGTTCTACTGTATATCTAGTTTCTACCTCATTCATCTCTGCTCT